>SCLG01000932.1:0-23893 GCA_004367875.1 Oikopleura albicans
CATAGGAAGCGATGACCCTATTGGAGTACCAAATGGGCCCGCGGAGCGGGGCTACATAGGATGCGATGAACCTATTGGCTTACAAGATGGGCCCGCGAAGCGGGGCTACATAGGACGCGATGAACCTATTGGATTACCGAATGGGCCCGCGAAGCGGGGTTACATAGGAAGCGATGACCCTATTGGAGTACCACATGGGCCCGAGGAGCCGGGCTACATAGGACGCAATGACCCTATTGGAGTACAAAATGGGCCCGA
Source organism: Oikopleura albicans (assembly GCA_004367875.1). NCBI lineage: Eukaryota > Metazoa > Chordata > Appendicularia > Copelata > Oikopleuridae > Oikopleura > Oikopleura albicans. Next base: position 259 of record SCLG01000932.1, read on the forward strand.
GGAGCGGGCCACATAGGAAATTCACTCGAAATTATATAAATTCGAGGGGTTAACACCTAAGGATCCTTAGTGGCATATAGTGGACAAACGTGCGAATTTTCCCGGTTTGTTGGTATTTTCGGTCGATTTAGGGCGTTTTTAGAGCAAAAAAAACACTGCAGCAACTTTTTTTTGTTTTGATATTGCGCGCAATTGCGTTTCTTTTAAGAAAGGTAATAAATTATTACTAATAATTTTACTTTAAATTTTCTGTGGATCCTGGAAACCAGCAATAGCGGCACCGTCTGAATCGGTCTCTTTTCTTTTTTGGCGAAAGGTTAATCCACCGAAATTTTCCCCTTTTGAGCATTGTGATTGGCCAGAAATGGAGAAATTTCGGCGGATTACCCTTTCGCCACAAAAGAAAAGTGACCGATTCAGACGGTTCCGCAATAGCGCAAGGAAAATGGAAAATACTACTCTAGCTTACACTTTTATCTGAATAATGGTGTAAGTTCCCGAAAGAGGGAGTGTAAGCGAGTGTAGCGAGTGCACCGAAGTTACTGGGTGGGTAAATTTTCTTGTGCACTTCATTTTTTATCCCTGTTGTTTTTTAATTTTGACCGGTTTAACCGGTAAAATTGTGTTATTCCTTAATATATGGCGTTGTTATTATATACCAATTTATAATAAGAAAATTTCAGGGATGGGTATCAAAATTTTAATTTTGATGTTGTTCAATTGAACAACTAAATTAAACTGAATTGAGTTTTACCAATTTTGGCTCAACTCAACTGGGCTATTCTAGAGATTTGTAATTCTCGCGTAAGGTCGTAATCCTAGTTTCCCTATTTTTATGTTTTTATGTTGTTCTAGAATTTAAAACCCTACTCTAGCTTACACTTTTATCTGAATAATGGTGTAAGTTCCCGAATTCACTCGTTTACGCCCTGTAGCTTCATACTACCGTAATTAGTCCGTTATTAGACCAGTGTAGTTGACATAAAATTTTTCTTGCTGTTCGCTTTACTTTTTTATTTTTAACTACTTTCGTACTTCTATTTCTGTTTTTCCTTATTTATGTAATGTTTTGCTTTCTAATAAACTACCGTTTGTTCTTAACTTTTAAATTTTATTTGTTTTATTTGTTAAGTGGCAGTTGCTATAGTCAAGCAGTGTATAAGGAATTTTTTACCGGTATAACCGGTTATATCAGTACTTTTTTAATCGTAACAAAGTTCGACTAATTTCTTAGTATATTCTTGCATTCGATTTATGTTCCAGATCATGACTAGTCCCAGTTCGGCCATTTCTTGTAGCATGAGCTTCATGGGAAATGTCAGTTCGTCTAAGTCCAAGTTTTTTAAATAACCTTTTTCGTTAGGGTCCATGACCATATTGTAAAGGTTGTTCAGTGTCCTGGCTGTTGTTTGCTCACGATCGTCGTATTCGTCGTGTGAGTATATTGGGTTGGCTTCGTTTAAACCGAAAGCTTAACATGAAGTGTTAGTTTTCTGGTTTTGTCAAGCTGATACTTATATATTATTACCGGTTTTTACCGGTCAAATGGTGTCAATTTTCCAATTTATTACCGGTTTAACTGGTCAAAAATTATTATTAAATTTTATGCTTAATTCAAATGCATGATTTACCTTCCAAACTTATGTCGAAGGCTGTGTCTATGAATTCCGAGATGGTAAGTCTCTTGTTCTGGATCCTGAAGAAGTTTTTCTCCGTCCAGTTTCCAGAGGTAAGTTTTGATAATTTCGCTGCCGATTTGATTGTCGAAATTGTTATTGAAATCATGTAGTCTAGTACCTGATGCTTCCAGGTGGTTCCGGGTGTATTCAACAACTCTGAAACCCTTGTAACCGGTACGTTTTGTAGGATTTGGTAGAAATCCCCGGGTAGTACTGGCATTTTTCTAAACTTAAAAATTTTCTATTTTTTACCCGAATTTTTGTCACTTTTGTGATATATATTTTTACCGTTTTAAACGGTCAAAACTGTTTCAGCTCGAAAGTTTTTTAGCAATAGGGTAAGTTAATTTTCTTTCTTTTTGCTATTTTTCGCATACGGCGGCTATATTTTGCCGTTTCCTCGAAAATATCTTCAAGTGAATCGTCCGTAATCAAGTCATCATTCGACTTCATTTCGTATTGTTCAAAACTTTCTGACTGTAATGACAGCCATATTAATTTTGGTCTCAATTCTTTCCCGATTTCGAAAGCCGCAAGTATTGTGATTAGGGTAAATCTTGTTATGTTTTTCCCGTTTTTCACTAGATTTTTCAAAATTACGCAAATTTTTCGTGCGTCTTTTTTCCAATCCCCTATATCTTGTTGGCTCCTCGCGATATCGTGGAGGGCTTCCCAACAATCATCGAATTTTAATTTCCTAATATGTTCCGGTTGGATCATGCGTGCGAATTTCCACATTCTAAACGTAGTTAATTTCTGTATTATTTTTATTATAATTTTGAAATTTTTTGTTAACAGTTTTGTTATTTTTAACGTTTTTTACCGGTTATACCGGTTATAACTTTGTTCATACAGTGTTAGTGTATAAGTTCTACTATTTAGAGTGTACCCAAATCTTGCGTTTCTATCTTAAGTGTTCCACTATCTATAGCTTTTCCTATAGCATTGGCTGCGCCTTTGTCGGTGCAGGACAGGGTTGTTGACTGGTAATGGGAGAGCATAGTTGAGTTATGCGACCATCTCATATAATTGTTAATTATTTGTGTTTTTATTCCCAGTTTCATCAGGACTGGTACTAAACTGTTTCGTCCTGTATGACTTTTTGGTAAGTGTTTTTTCCGCCATCCTAAGCTCTTGGCTGCTGCTCTGGCCACTCTAATCATTTGTGATGGCAAATACTTGTTCTTATTTTTTGGGTTTAAGAACACGTAACTATTTTTGTCGTAGTTGCCGATTCTGACTAAATTTTAGGCTGTCATTTCTATTCTTTCTCTTTAACCGTTTTAAGAAATTTTAAATGATTTTTACCGTTTTTTAACGGTCAGATTATTACTTTTAGGTGTTTTTTGTGAGTGCCTTTTCTTGGTAATTAAAATAGTGCCTTAATCTGCTCTGCATGTCGAGTGTTTTATCTTTGACAATTTGAACAGTTATTTTTTCAGGTCTTTTACCGGTATTTGCCTTAGAGAATCTCACATTACAGGATATAAATTCTCCTGTTGTGTTACGTATCAATCTTATATCTGGCCATTTAAGTCTGGCTATGTCTATTAATCTTGACCCGCTTAACCATGCAAAAACTAGAGCCACCGAGGCTGCTTTGTTTAGGTCTTTTGACCGGTTTGACCGGTTACGACGCCATAGGTCCTTAGATAGTTCCTTTATTTTCTCGAGTGGTAAATACCGGGCCCTTTTGTGTTTTTTAGGTTTTTCCGCTAAAATTGACCTTTCCCATTGGTTAATCGTGTAAATCAACCGGTTTCGCATGTGCGGGGTAATTTCCAGTTCGGTTTTCCACGAGATGGCGTCCATGAGTTGCCTCGCCCACGTGGTCATATTCGTTGGAGATATATCTTTCTTAACGTAATTTTGTAAGTATTGTTTTTAAGAATTTTTACCGGTTTTCACCGGTTAAATATTTTCTTGTTGTTTTTACCATTTTTTAATACTTACTTTTTCTGTTTTTGATAAGTATCGTTGCCAGATAAAACATTTTATTTCTTCAACTAGGTTGTCTTTGTCTCCCAGTCCTGGAGTCGACTGGAACTCTTTAAGTATTTTTTGCGAATACTTATCCCACCTCGACTCGGTTTTTATGTCTGGTTTGTTCATTCTGAATAAGTCAGACATGTTTTTAATATAGGGAACTTTTTTCCTAATTCAATTTATGATAATTTGACAGAAATTTTGTCTTTCAACAATGTATTGACAGGTAAAGATTATTTTACCGGTTTAACCGGTCGAAACTTGCTATTATTGGTAATCTTGGTAGTTAGGTACGGAGATTACTCATTTTTAGAATGGTCTTTGCAACTTGGGGGTCAGAGTGCTTGTTTTTTGCCTCTCTATTCTCCTTGTTTTTCTTATTTTCCGATTTCGATTTTTTCACTTGTTTGTTAATTTGTTGTTGATGATTCTTGAAATTTCGAACTCGGCAATTTAGGTCGTTAAATTGGTGTTTTAGACGACGGACGTCAGATTGTAGTTCCGTCACTTCTAAATAAGAATAATTTTTTATATTGGGTCGTTATATAAGGAGTGTTTTGTCCTTTTTTGGCCCTTTTAGTGCTGTTTGACTTACCTGACTCGTAATTGTAATAGTCTGGAGTTCGCAACAATCGTAGACTTTCGATTTGTTGTTTCAGTCTGTGCACGATTGGTGATAATTTGATGTTATCATCATTTTTTGTTGAATTGCTCTCTACTGCTCTTATGAGTTCGGTGAGGTCATCAACGTTAACATACACTCGAGTATTCATTCTTAACAGAATATAGATTATGTAGATATAATATTTTCTGATTTTTGAGTGTTTGTTAAAATAAAATATATTTTGTTCCGAGTCATTTTTAAGTGTCATTTTAGCGAGATATTTTTAGCGACAAAGTGTTGATTACAATATAAGTGTTAAGGCAGTTTTTTAGGCAGGATTTTTTACCGGTATAACCGGTCATAAAGTTTTTATAAAGTACAAGAAAAAGTGGGGGATTAGGCCGAATTGTTTTTGGCGTCATTAAACATCTTCATTAAATTATTCAGAAGCTCGACGCCCGATTTATTTAGGTTCTTATTTTTATTATTATTTTGATGGTTATTTTGTCCGTTTTGATTATTTCCCTGGTTATTGGCCTGTGAGGTGCTGGGGGTGTTATCTTGGTTATTTTTATTGCCATTCCTAGGTTTTTTCTTTTTCTTGTTATTTTGATTGTTAGGGGTACCGGAGTTTTCAGGTTTTCTCTTATTATTTGCGCCTTGTTGCGCGGTTTTGTTATTGTTAGATTTAATATTACCGTCATTGACGGTCACAACTTTTTGATTCGATACTGATTTTGTGAAAAGGTCAGAGAATTTAGCTTGCTGTAATTCTCCTGTAGACCGGACTTGATGTTTCAATTTTCCGGTCTTGATCTCTTCTTTTACCAGTCTATCCATTTTGTTGCGGATGTAGTCCTCAGCTGGTTCGGCCATTCGCGGGTCCAAACGGTTGTTATACTCTGAGCATTCACAGGCGATAAATGCTTCCAGATGTAACACTCGTTTTGCGATTCCGACCAGTTTGGACTTGGTGTATTTAGCGTTGGCGACCATATCGTTCATCCTTTGTAGGGTGACTTTGATTATGCCTGCCATAGCGCTGCTTTCATCCCAGCATGTCAAGTACCGTGTCAGTAACTTGTGCATGCGTGTATGTGAAATCTGAAAATAAATTTGTACTTAATCATGTTTTTTGGAAATATTATTATTGATATTTTTTGGTTTTTTGACCGTTTATAAACGGTAAAATCTTATTCTTAGGTTTTTTGACCGTTTTTAAATGGTAAAATCATATTATTCAAAGACCCAATTCTCTAAATTTTTTGTATGTATGTTTTTTAGAAAACTGGTATATTTCGAGTTTTGGGTTTTTTGTGATGTATATTCATCAATTATTTTATACTTACTGTTGTTTGGCTTTTGATTAAAAGGAAACAAATCTCTCTGCCCAATGAGACCGCGTCTTCGTTGACTGGTTGCGTTTTTGCCACGTAATTGGGCGCGTGCTTCAGGTCTGCCCAAACGCGGCCGCTGGTGGTGTCTTCATGAATTGAGTTTATACCCTTTCGTGACAACTCTTTTGATAGGTCGTTTTGTGCGCGATTGTACAAACTGGTTAACTCCTTAAATTTTCAAATTTTTAAATTTTTGAGGTTTTTACCGGTTAACCGGTCATACATTCATAGTTTTGAGGCTTTCGCGCACTTCTTGCTTCATCTGTTTTGTTTGGCGTTCCCAAACTTCCAGATTATAGCCTTCTTCGTGTAAGTGTCGCATTAGCGTTTCTTGGGGGTCAGTCCAGGAGCTTGGACTTATTGAATTCAAATAAGTCCAAGTTTTGAACGTTTCCGCCAAGTTGGCTTTTGCTTCAATCCAGCTCTGGTATTCTTCACGAGATTGGGTGGCTTGGTCTTTGTATAATACCACGTCCTTTTTTCTCGCGGCTATGTCGACGTCTTCGACCTCGTCGCGTGTTAGGTCTTTCTTAGCTAGGTCGGCGGCTATGTCGACATAACACCCTCTATGAAGGCCGGTTGACCTGGCTAGGTCAACACTGACGCTAGCCAGGTTGAATTGGTCATCTGCCGCTCTAATTTGACTGAGTGTTACTGGGTTATCCGCCATATTATCCGAATCAAAAATCTAAATAGATTTTTCGTAAATATAGATTGTAGGATTTTTACATTTTATATCATGTTTTTTAATACAGATTTTGTCATTTGTATGTTTTTACCGGTTCGACCGGTTATAATATCAATTTCTTTTTACCGGTTACCCGGTTATAATATATTGTATTATTTGTTATAATTCCATCTTAGCGCGGCTAATAGCCCAACTGGGAAGTCATAAAATTCGCAAAATTTTGGAATGTTCCAGTTGCTATTTGGGTAATATATGGCTAGCCAGGTTTCCGCAGGTTTGGTATTTGGTGAATAATAGTTGTAGTATTTCCCACTGTGTGATTTTTTCTTACACGGAATCTGGGATGCTGGGAACTTCCTAGATCCGATTCTTAGAAAGTGCACGTTTTTGTTTTGACATAAAACCGGTACGCATGCTGGCCATTCGAAAAACCGGTGTATGACCAAGGCCCAACTATTTTTTAAATGATGTTTTAATAAAAAATATGCCGTTTTGTCGGCTAAACACTTTGGTGGGAAGACCCACAAATTTTGACCGGTAATACCGGTAAAAGTGAAAAAATCAACATGTGTCTTGAACTCGTCATCAAAACATTTTGTGATGTATTCCTCACAGCAGAAGTTCCAGCTAGCAGCAAAACAATCGAAATCGAATTTTCCTAAGCATGATTGAATTACTTCGAATAAGTCGGGGTTAATCCGCTCTTCGTTATAATCAATCAGTCGGCTAGGTTCATCAGCTAATTGCTCTGTTGTTTTTACTAATGTAAATTGGATATGTGCATTAATATCTGCGCATTTCTGGTAAATTTTAACGATTATATCGTTCAAAATGTTGTCTGAGCAACCGTGTTTAGTTGCCCAAAAAACTGCGGCGTTATCTGTAAATAGGGAAATATTTTTATTTCTCAATTTGTCGACGTATCTACAAATTGATCTATAAATTATTATACCCTCTTTAAGATGTATAGGCCAAGTGGACTCCAGGTTTGACCAGTATATTGTAAAGGCGTCGGTTACTCTGGAGTCCACTTGTACTATACATCCGCCGCCTGCAAAGCTACTAGCGTCTGTAAAGACATTCTGTACTTCGAGGTGTGCTATATCCTTTGGAAGCCATGAACAACTTTTGGCAATATAAATTTGATTTTTCCACCAAATGAGCTCTTCTATTAGTCGGGCTGGTATTGGTGAAATTGCCAATGTTGATCCGTAATTTCCTATAAAATATACATTATATATGTGTATTGTAGGGTTTTTGTTCTACAGATTACATTTATTTACGACAATTTTGACGGTACGAACTTTTTTCCGGGAAAATTTGCTAATTTTACTAATTTTTAGAGAAACTTTGACCCTTTTCCGTTGTTCGTATCACTTTAACACGATTTTACCGGTTTTACCGGTCATAGTTTTAATCATCTCCCGCTGCGTGTCCACTTTCAGACTTTTTCGGCTTTGTGTTGGGTTTTTATAAAAATTTTTTGTGAAATTTTTGGGTGATTTTACCGATTTAACCGGTCAAAATATGCATACCTTTATCCCATTGTTTCAATAAGGTTTCTGTTTGCCTTCGAATATACAGTCTTGCTGATGGGATAGCATGGATAAAGGATATGGCGAGTCCTCTGATTCGCTCTAAGTCCTTTGTATTAAACGTCGGCCATTTATTGTCTATTACCCTGCTCATTTTCGTTATTAGTTTATCCCATTTTGGCTGTGGTACTGTGACTGACTGGTCCTTGGAATTAATGATCATTCCTAAAAATGTCATTATTTCTTGGCCTTCTAATTCTGATTTATTTATAGATATAAACCCTCCTACGGCAATCAGAACCAGGCAGGTCAAAAAGGCGTTTAAGGGGGCGTGAAAGGCAGATTTTCTTGAAAAAGGTGCGTCGCACATGCCCCGATCGTCTAAATAAAGGCGAATCCTAACCCCTAACTTTTGTAAAAAGGAGACGGCGCAGTTATTTGCGCGCTGAAAGTCGCCCGGGATTCGCGGCAATCCAAATGCCGCGGCCCGAGTCACAAAAGTACGGCCGTCAACCGTCTGGCCCGTATAAGGGATGGAATCTGCGTTCAAAAGTAGTTGATAAAAGCCTTCTTTATCATCTACTTTTGAAAGCAGATCCCCCCTTTGCACCATATCGCAGAAAGTTGGGATAGTGTCCAACTTGCAGTTTGTTTTAAAGATCTCTAGGATCTTTAACAAACCGCCGTCGAAACACTTCCTCAACTTTCTGCCTTCTTCGTCCGCCACTACCCATTGACTTAATATATAAGTTGGGTCGTCGACTGACGCCATGGATGCGTTATTGATGCCCTTTTTAATTTCATCAGTCAAAAATTTTGGGTATTTTTTAAATATTTCGTTTTTTGTCTTAAATTCGATTTTTACCGGTTTTGACCGGTCGTAACTTTCATTTTCCAGTTTCCTTTTGTTATTAACTTTTACTGGCACGAATTTGGTTTTTGGCCACCAGCGGTTAGCCCTTTGAATTTCCCAGTCTTCCATTTTCCGGTACTTTTCTGCTACCATGATTTTATCGTGAATGTAAGTATTCAAGTTATGTTTTACAGGTTTTGTGTAATATTTTCCCTTGTTCCGAAATGGTCTAGCGTGTTTTTTATCAATTTTTCCCATGTTTTGAAATAAATCTATTCCGGACCAGACATTAGTATAACATTGATGTTTTAGATCGTCGTCGTCCGGTAATGAGTTAATGGTTACTAGCCAGTGTTCTGAAAAGTGAAAAAATGAACCTGCATAAAATTGATCTGGACTTCTGAAATAGATGTCTCTCCAGTCTGGCTCATAATAACCGGTTTTACCGGTAAAAATTTCAGTATCGAAGAACCTATCTGGTTCTGTCAATTTTGCTACTAACCCAAAAAGTGTGTGACTATATTCGTGCCATTCTTGATGGGTATAGGGCCCCTGTATTATTCCTTCCCTAGATATTACTATCTGGTTTTTCCAGTTTACCGGTAGTACCGATCTTGGTTGGAAATCGCCTTCGAGATTCAGGCAGCCATTTTCGTCTCCGATTTCGCTGTTAATTGTACCGATTTTCTTTTGTAACAGTTTCGCGAATTTTTCCATCTATTCATTCTAAATTAATTTTAAACTCATTAGTTGTTAAATTTGAGTGATAATAGGTTTTCATTCAAAACTACCCTGATACACTTTTTAAGGTTTATTTTTAATTTTTTATAAATAAAATAAAGTTTTTAATGTATAAATAAATATAGCAGTTTTTCAGATAATAGAGGTAATGGTAAGTTTTTACCGGTTATACCGGTTACAAGCATTCTCATGTTTATTCAATTTTTGAATTGTTTCAATCTCGCGCAAGTGTTTTTAAACTTATCGAGTTGTGAAAGGCTTAGTTCGCTACTAGCTTTAGGGAGGCCCTCGTTTTCTCTTATAAGCTTAAGTTTTTCTGTCACTTGTCTCAAGTCTACTGGACCGGTTTTATTGCTATTTACCGGTTTTGGTTCTGATTTAACCTTGGTAATAGCAATTAAACCTGTCTCCGGCTTTGAGTCTGTTGACTTCGAGATTTTGTTTGGGGGTTCACCGTCAGCCTCGAATTTTAGGCGTTTACGGGATTCCGATTTCGCTAATTTTTTCGGCGTTACCGGTTTTTTGGACTTGTTTTCAACTTTTTTACCGAAAGTTTCGGTTAACTTTTCCCCATCTTCGTCACTTGATGAGGAGGATGAGGAACTGTCAGTTTTAAAATCATCAGATTCAGAATCCGAACTGTTGGTTTCGGATTCGGAGTCTGAAGATTTTGCGCGGCCAGAAGATGGAGCAGGTGTTTTTTGAGATTTGGATTTTTTGTTCCTATTCTCTTTATCCAATCGCTTAACTTCTTTGGTCAGCTCGGAAAATGACATTTTCTTGTACCGTTTTAGGTCGGCCAACCGAATGAAGTCAGCCGCTGATTGTTGGTATGTCTCTGGAAGTAGCGTTTTGAGGCAATTTCCGAGTGTACCTTAACATAATTTTTTACTTTTATTGTTTGTTTTAAAATTTTACTTATTTTAATTTTCAAAGTTTTTTGACCGGTTTAACCGGTAATATTCTTTAAGTTTTTATTCTGAAACTTATTGTGACTTTGTACTTACCAATAAAGCGGATTTTCTTTATAGCTGGTAAGTTTCGCTCGATTTTTTGGAATTGATCGACTCGGTCGACTTGCGCCAAATTCGCGAGCAAAATTATTTGTTGGAACCGGTATTCAATTTTCTCCATACTTATGGAGCTCGCTACCGCCACCTCGTCCGCTATACTTGAAAATTGTAAAAGCAGGCGCTGGAGAGTTACTTCCAAGTGCACTTTCCTTTCCGGTGTCATATCTGTGATGAATTCACACCACGCCACCTTTTTAATGGTCAGTTGACTTGAGTGAAGTTCCAGTATGTCGACTAGTACCATATTCGCGATTGGAAGACCGGCGATTGCCAGGTTTGTGGATAGTTGTTGTTTCCACTCCTGGTTATCTGGGTCTTCTTTAATCTGTTTTCCGGTTGGAAATAGCAATTTGACCGGTGTTACCGGTAATATTTTTGGTTTCAGTGTTGCTTGCAATTTTTGCTCCACCAGCGCCAGTATTTTCTCCGTTAAATCTTTTTCATATGATTTTTCCGGTATTCCGTTGGTTGATTCGTCATCATCGATGATTTCGCCTTCTTCTGGAATTACCGGTGACGGAGGTGAAGAGCAAATCCCTTCATTTAGTAGGTCTTTTACTGCGTCCGCTACTTCATCTCCATTATCCAAAGGTTCCTGTGTTTTATGTAGGAAGAATCTGTCTGGATTATTTTTGACCGGTGAAACCGGTAATATCGAAGTCTGCGCGTCTGTTTGAATGCATTTGGCCGAGACTAGTGGTTTGTGCATTTCGAGGATCTGTTTGTGTAAATCGGCCATTTGTGTGTGATACACGAACACTCCTTAATTTCATAAGTTATTTAGTAATCAAATTTTTCCGGTAAACGTTAATGGTATTTTTGTAACAAGCCCGTAATACAATTGTGTATGTAACTAATACTATTAGTCAGTTTATTACCGGTGTTACCGGTCACAATTTTTGTTTGTCTTACCTTCAATACTCTGTTTTTCCAAAATCGATTTTCGAAGTTCTTCTTCGAGTTCGGCTCGAAATTGCTCTTTGGCGCCAGAGTGTGCTTTTTCACAGATCACCTTCCAGCTGTCCTTCAAGATAATTTTTGTCTTGGGGCAAACTGTTAAGTTCTCTATCCGTTCTTTTAGCTCGATTAGTGTAATTTCTTGATAGGTACACAATCTAGCGAAAAGTGCGTCTAGTTTTATAGTTATAAGGCTCAGATTTGCTGTAAGCAATTCTGGTGCCCCTTCACTTTCCCTTAACTCCGCGGATTCACCCATAAGATTTGTTATCTCGGTCATTAGTACGGACACTTGGCTGTAAGGTGACTGAGGAACTGACACGATCGTACTGCGCTTGGACAGCGGTGTTTTTACCGGTGAAATACCGGCGCTTTTTGTGGGTGTTTTGTTATTTATGACCGACTTCGTCGGTAAAATCTTTGGCACTTTAACCGTGAACATCGGCTGGGTCTTTTTCGCCCTTGTTTCTTTTTTACCGGTTTGTTCAACTTCCTCATCCTCTGATGATATCGGAATTGATTCCAAAGAGGGCGCTGAAGTGGTGGTGTCTTTCAGCGCTTTCTCTTGAGTCTTGTCCTCATTATCCGAATCAGGTGCGACGATTGGCGTTTTATATTTCTTTTTCGCCCTTTTCTTCACCACCTGTTTCGTGACGCTATTCGCCCTAGATTTTTTGGTAAATAAGAGTTCTATTGCGTCTTTGGTGGGTAGTTGGAAACTAATTTTTCCGGTACCCTTCCCATTTTTGTACCTTTTTCGAGTTGCGGGTGGTGTTGTCAGGGCCATTGGCAAACCGATTAACCGAATTTTTCTAAAGAAATATATTTTTAAGCATTATGATATACAGTGTTTTAAAATAAAGTTGTACAGATTTGACAATCTATTTTTCATAAATTAGTTCATTTTAATTAACTAATTCATGAATATTTATAATAACGCTTTTTCGGTTCATAATTGTGTGTTTTTATTTTCCCAACGTGAATTATTGTGTGAAAATTATTTACAGTCCGGGTGAATATTGTGTTTATATACATAAAGACAGTTTTCGGATATAAAATTTTACCGGTAAAACCGGTCAAAAGTTGCTTCGTTTCTCTGAATCATTGTTTTTTATGGATCCAAAGGTGCTGTGAGCGCGATAAAGTTTGCGAAAAAACTTTGGCAGGTCATTTTCGCAAAGTCCCAACTTGGCTTGACTGGGATGTCGACACCGTCTCTATATAGTGCTGCTCGGATGTTATCGCGTACGTGTATAAGGTTCTCCGCAGTCCAGAAGTTTCGGAGACCTGTTCGAGCTCGGTGATCGTCTCCTTGGCTGAGTTGGTATTGGATTTCCGTCAATACTAGCCAATCTTAAGAGGTGACGGTATTATTAATTATTATTATAATATGTTATTTTAGTCCAATTATTTTTTGACCTGTGATACAGGTAATAATAATACTAAACTATTTGTATAGATAACTTACCGTCGTTTGCGTAAACCGTATTTTCTAATACGATTTCGTTTATTGCTCTGGATGAGCCCATTGACTCGATTCGAGCAATAAATCGTTCGACTTCAACGCGTGGGAGGTCGTCGGGATCTATGGCTGTTACCCCATCGTTACAGTTTAAGTAACAATTTATAAACTTTTTGACAAGGTTTATTATTTCGAGGGGGTTAACGGCCTTTTTGAAACGCTTGGTGACGGTGTCCAAGTGTTTTCGTTCTGCGTCAGTTAATGACGCCAGCTGCGCTTGATGGTGACGGTCTAAATTTTGTTTATGTATATTTTTAACCGGTATTTTATGCTTGATATTAAAACTCCCAGTTTTTTAGTAAAAAACATACTTTTTTACCGGTTTTACCGGTTATAAATGGTTTTTAAGATAGGTGTCGAAAATTCAAAATTTTGATTTTACCATTTACGACAGTTACCGGTAGATGGGAATTTTTTCCGGTAAGTATTTTTAGTAACTTTTTAGTTAAGTAAAAATTTTTTGTAATTATAGGTGTGTATCTGACGAAGTTTTTATTACTCTGTGCGTACATACGCTATATAATTTTTTCTGTCGGTAGTCATATTACCGGTAATACCGGTCAAATATTATTAATGCATAAGTTTACCTGCTTCTGCGTTGACGAATCGTTTGTTCCGGTTAGGGATTAACGATCTTTGTTTAGAAGTCAGGGGCCCCTGTTCTTCCCGCTGTTCCATAGGGAAGCCCGGCACCGTTGCCTGCGGGCGGGCGAACTCTTGTCTGCAGTAATCCAACATCTTCGCCACTTTTTCGGAAACTGGTATTTCCGCGTGGTTTTCGGCCCGGTCTGGTCGCCATGTAAATGGGATGTCGGACCGGTATGATTCGTGCCGGTTGCGTGGGTCTTCCGGGAATTGGTGGTCGTTTGCTCGGAGTACCCGGCTATAGCGTATTACCGCAAAGTCCAAGAAGTCTCGTTGCTGCACTGTCAATTCGTTAACGAATTTATTATACGCGGCCTCAGATTCCGCCTTAAATATATTTTTTGATTATATTTTTCATATTTTACCGGTTATACCGGTCATATTCAGACACTTAGTAATTTAAAAGGCGATTTTATTTTATCAGTTCAAATTTTCGCATTTAATTTCGTTAAAATGTACTTGTTAAGTAATTCAAAACTATAGATTATGAGTAACCTTTTAACGAATTCTTGTTTATTTTAAGTACAATTTTCAAAATTTTCCGGTATTCCGGTCAATTTTCTCACCTTGTGCCGCGTGGCTTCAGTCAGAAGGGAAATCATCTTCGACTGGTCCGATGACTCGGCCCGGCTAGTCACCCTCGAGTGTAACATGAAAGCTCGGGCCGGATCATTATACGCCGTACCACAATAGATCAGCTCTTGATCGCGGTTTCGTACTCCACGATCCATCTGGTCATTTGCTTTGGCCGCTGTAGCGGCAATAAAGGTCAGTGTGTCCGTAGTTCGGTGAATTGGCACTAATTGTGACCTTTTTTCACCGCCCGAACTGATCGGCATTTTCACGCTCCGGTATCTATGCGACCGGTAAATTGGGAATGACCGGTCGTTAGTTTTCTGGCCCTCGGGTCGATCTCTTCCTGACGTGTCCACCTGCATCCGGGATGGCCAGTCAAAACTGTCGATCTTCTCGTGTTCGGGGTTTTCCATTGAAAAGATCCCTTTGATCTGTTGGATCCTCAACACCGGGTTACAGGTGACCCCTAGCGTGTCCTTTCCTCCCAGCTGAACAATTTTTAATATATTTAAACGAATTCTGATAAATTCGTTATATTCGTTTTTTACCGGTAATTCCGGTTAAATATATTAATTTGTCATTTTGGATAATTTTTTGATATTTTTTATGTCGTTTTTAGTATATCATCTATTTTCCGAATTGTTGTTTTATTCTATATTTTTTAGAAATAGATTTCGCACATTTTTATGTAATTTACAACTTATTTACTTTTTTGTAAATGCTTGAATTGCTTAGTTTACATTATGTAGCTTATCCGTTACTGTTTTAATAAGTACTTTTTTGATATTATGTTTTAGCATAATTTTTATTTTCCTTTTTAAATAGTAACTTAGATTGTAATTTTTTACCGGTAAATACCGGTCAAATAATTTTTATAAGGTACCTGCGAGTGGCCTGCTAGTTCCCCACAAGAAAGTCGGCCTTGTCCGATGTTCGCAAGGCGCTTAAGGGTTAATAGGGCGCCTGGTTGGATCACCTCGAATTCGTCAGTCGGCATTCGTCCGTAATTTCGAACGACTGAGACCCGCATGCTGAAGTTGTCCGTGCCACGTGGGTTCCAGTGTTCGAGAGTGGACAATCCTCTTGCGTACACTCGGTTCACTAGTCTCGGGACCGGGTGTAAGACTCGGTTTGTGGACGTGGTGCTTGCTACGGGTGATAACATCACCACGTTCGCCCCGTTTTCCAATAATTGAAAGGGCTTTGTCGGCTTCTTGAAAACTTTTTCGCCCACTTCATAACCGACGGGGCCCGAGTTTTCGAAGAATTTTGCTGAGCGCCATAAGGCGGAGATATCTAAAGTTTATTTTATCATACTGTATTTTTGCGCTTAAAGATTTATTCCCCTTTAGGCCCTTTTTAATTTTTTGACCAGTTATACTGGTAATAATAATATCCAGCTTCTTAGAATCAAGAGGGAAGTGATTTTTATCACCATAATTATTCGTATGAAGTTTTCTGGTCAGTATTTTCATATGTTTCTATTTATTTGTCAAAATGAAACTTATATAGCCCTATGAACTATGGTTTGTCCATTCTTATGAATTTGTAAACTGAGGACGGCCACAATGGGCCCGAGGTGTTTTTTGAGGGCGGCGAAGTGTTTTTTGCTTCGCTGCTCTATATTATAAATAAGCTTATGAATGTAACATTTTAACTTAGTTTTGTTATTATTTCATTGATCTATAATTTTTAACCGGTTGTTACCGGTAATATTTTGTAACTTTTTTGTTAAATTGGCTCACCTAGTGGACTGGAGGCGTAGAAGACCAATTGTATGCCGTTTTTGTGCCACTTGTTAACAAAATCACATAGCGAAAATGGGAAGTGATTCAGTTGGCGAGTCGAAATACGTCCCTTATTGGCGAAAAATTCTTTGTCGGTGATCATGCCCTCCTCGTATTTTTTGTGAAGGACATTGATGTTGTCGCGACGGGTGTCTTGTCGTCCTCGTCGCGAGTTCAAAACCGTCAAAGTGTCTTCGAGCATTTGTTTCGCGTTTCCGACTACTAATTTTTGACCGGCTTCGCCGGTAATAACATCGTAAGGGTTGACCGTGATTTTTTCAAGGTCAACTCGTTTGAGATCGTCAGTGTTCGATGAGTCGAATGCGTCTAAAAAGCCCACACACTGTTTCATCATCACTGTATTATTAAGGTGGTCGAGTTCGGTTTTCGACATACCAGTTGTGAAACACAACAGTACCGTGTATCTCGGTTTGATGGGACTGTCGGCCAGTTTCATCCACATCATGGGCATGTTGTTGAAAATTGCCGAAATGCCTGGGGATGAGAACTCCTGATAGTCCTGGTCCCTGAAGATGTAGCCGTTCAGGGGCGAGAGGTAGTATGCGGGGGGCTGCAAGTTTCCGTCTTCGTCAAGCTCGCGTTCCGTTTCCAGGGCGTGTTCGTGAAACTTCACTTTGCTCACTCGCGGGTTTTCGAAGAGGCGTTTCGGTGGGATTTGCGCCAAATATTCTGGCGAGACGAAGCCTTGTTTGGCGACAGTGTCCCTCAAGCGGTCGGTTGCTTCCACCCAGTTGTGGAATTCCTAACATATTATATTATTTTAGGTGTGACCGGTAAATATTTGACTGGTAATTTATTTGGTCGAGATTTTAACTTGTTTTGACCGGTATTACCGGTAATTTTCTTTTTTGTTTCATCCTTTGGACGAAAACAAAAGGAGTTTTTTACTTAAGCCGGTTTTACCGGTAAATATGATTTTTCCCAAACGAGATTGTCTCGTAATAGAAACTATTTTTACTAAGTGTCTATTGGACTTAGGTCATTTTATAAGTTTTCAGCGGAAATTTTGTTCTTCAGATCCCTTCCACATTTTTGTATTTTTTATCAGTTATAACTTTATGTTTACCGATATATTAACTGATGCTTACGTTTCTAACGCTGACACGTTATTTTTTAGAACCGAATGTTCTTTATTTCATAAGTCATTTTTGACCGGTATAACCGGTAAAATTTTTAGTTTTAACTACTTACGTTAACATCGTAACCCCAACTCTTGAGTATGGAGACTGTTGATGCGAATGCGTCTCGCCATGAGTTGTAGGCCCTTGGTGCTGGTCCGAAATTCTTTAGCGCGCTTTTCTCATCGAAATCGTTTCTTAAATCGGCTTTGATGTGGGCCAATTGATTCGAAAAGAATTCGAATATCTCGAAAAGAGATTGGCGTGCTCGGTTTAACCCTTCTTCCGCGTTTTGCTCCGGTTCGAGGATTAAGGGTTGCGCGGTGAGTTGCACAAACGGGATCGCCAGCGCTACTGTATGGTTGAAAACGTATACAGTAAAGGGCCTGGTGTACTGGGCCTGGTTCCGGAGCGTGATGATGGTGGCTTCCCTCAGGTCGGAGGTGTAGTTTAACCGGCCTTCATTCCTGTGCATGAAGCAGAAATGTGGGCCTGGATCGTCCTTTCGCGCTTTGGTCCGGTTTCGACATTTTTGGCCTCTGATTTCGAAAGCGCATTTGAGGATGGGTTTAATGTCGACCCTCCACACGTGGGCGCTTAATGGAATGATTTGTGGCGGTGTCTCGACGTTGCTATCGAACAGCGCCACATGCCTTGCGGCCATTGGTGTCACATCGGTTACAGTTACTACTTCTGTAAACGTGTAGACCGAAGCGTTGACGGTATTGTCAATTTTTTCTTCGGTCTCAATGTTAACCAATTTTTCTGTGCTTTGACCGGTATATACCGGTAATAACTCCCACATGGATTCATCGTCGCTGTTTATGTCGGATGGTAGTGATGAATACGAATCGTTATAGGACAAATTTTGTATCTGGTCCTTAACGAATTCGTCCGACGGCTGTCTTGAGAGTGGGGCTGGTACTAAAGCTTCCTCGTCAGACCCGTTGCTCATTTCATCTGAGCTGGTCTGAATCTCGTCGGACTCGACGTATGTGGCGTCAACTATGGCCAGGAATGATAATTGCTCCGAGAGGTCTTCTTCTTCTTCGGAGTTTGTGTCTGGGCAAATTACAAATTTGTCTTCCACGGTCTTTTCCTTTATATTTTGGGCCACGAGTGCCGCTTCGTCGTTCATTTGTTTCGACATCTAAAATTTTAACGTTTTTAAACTTTTTCGTCAAACGCAAAATTTTCCGAAAACAATTTTAATTTACGCGAATTATTAAGTATCTTTCAAGTTGTCTTTTATTATTATAATTTTGACCAGTTATACTGGTAATATATTATTTATATTTTATGAATAAAAGTATACTATTTTTCCGGTTTTCTCCCTTACGCTGGTTTTAATCGGTGTATAATACTTGTATGTTTTAGTCTTATTTTCTCAAAAGCTTAGTCATGTATATACTTATTTTCAAGTATTTCGTAAGTTTTAAGGTTTTACAGATTTTCTATTCTTCATTCAAATTTGACCGGTGTAACCGGTAAAAGATATAAGAATATTGATGCTCACCTCTGTAGCTCCGTATGAAGCGACTGACGAGCCCATAGTCGACGTTTGGTCTTGCTCTATGGTGTTTCCGTGCAAGTGTCGTTTTAGCACCATCGTCGCGTCGGTGACCGGTTCAATTCGTCGCTTTTTGACCGGTTGTGGGTCTTTTTTCGCTTCGAATTCTTCGTTGCATTTTAGCTCGAGCCAGTCTAGCCCGTATTTCGCTCCGTGGCGGCCAAAGGTCAAGCATGATTTCATAATCTCGATGCTTTGGACGAGCGTGGCTTCTTTCGCGAATGCGTTGAATTTGACCGGTGTACCGGTAATAACTTTCTTGTCGTTATACTCATTACAGAGTTGCACCATTGTTTTGTGCATATCTCTCGGAATCGTGCCCCTCATGAGGTTAACGAAGAATGGGTATCGATGCATCCATTCATTCTGAATGTAGCATTCTGTTGGAAATAGCGAGATCTCGATGCGGATTGTAAAAAGCGTTGTGATCATTCTACTTCGCACCAATTTCGCTCGTTCGGATCGTTCGTTTGGTTTTGCTAACAAACGTTCCCCTGCTTCGATGACCCATGTAGCTAATTTCGATCGTGCCAAATCTTAATTATTATTTTTTAAGTTTTGATCTTGAAATTTTTTGCTATTTTACCGATTTAATCGGTCAAAGTTTTTTGTCTTTAATATTCTGTTTATTTTGACAAAAAATTTTCGCCCAGGTTAACGTTTTCTATTTATGCACAATTGCTTGACGTTAACCTGCGCGTGCCTAATTCTTCCATTTCTTCACTGCCTCTTATGTAATTGATGAAATTATTTACATATGGTTAAGTTAAGTAATGAGGGTTCATTTGCCACAAACACGAACACTAGAACCCAGTTTCTAGTGATTAATACCATCATTGCACTAGGTAGAAAGATGGTAGAGCGCCCCGGGATTCGAACTCACGTTGCCGGATTCCGAACCAAAGAGCTTAAGCACTGGGCCAGAGGGCGCTCACCGGTTGGTGTGTTTAATGAACGTTATATATTATGGTAGGCGTGCGTGCACCAATCAGCGCGCTCGCGTGAGCTTGTCACGTGTCCTCATGCGAGGATTGATATTTTTTAACAAAAAAGAAACTATGTATCGAGTTTCTGTTTTTATTTGTTTGTTATTTAATCATTTTAAGATTTAAGTTTTCTAAGTTATTTTTAACTTAGAACTTTTTTCTTATTATAATTATTTATAGTTTTGACCAGTTATACTGGTAATATCGTTTGCAAATATTTGAAATTAATATTTTAAGTACAAATTTCCTTACCGTCTTTTGGTGAGTCTTTTTGGACTTGTCGAAGTTTGGACATAAACTTGTCGCCCCTGAGCATTTTCTTGTTCATTGGGTCGACGTTGCACAATTGCGCAACGAGTTCTTTTTTGCTCGTTGAGTTTCCGAACTCAACTAGGAATTCTGTTGACGAAAGTCGTCGACAATTTCGCTCCAGAAATTTAAATCCCACAATGATGGCCTCGTTAACGACTCTTTCCTCTATTTGGTCGACGCCAAAACCCTGTGGAAGGTCGTGCTCGGGCAACTCGGACACGATGGTTGGCATGAATGAGGCGATCGCCTTGATCAGGCAGATCTCGATTAACGCTTCTGTGTCTTCTTGTCCGATTGCCTTGATAAGTTCCAAAACCAAACCTATTGAATTTGGTTAATTGGATCTAGGTGGCACTTTTTTAAACGGTATTTTTGTTGCATGTTATATTTGACCGGTTTTACCGGTAAAAGGGTTAACTAATTATGAAAGTAATATTTCAATATGTTAGTAATTCTTTCAACTTCTCATACTATTAAGCTAAATTTTGATTTTAATCATAAATTTGCGTTTTGTAATTTTATCTTACCTGGTAGAGTTTTCATCTTATCAGGTAATTGCGCTGATGGCTTTGTCCGCTCGATTGCCATCAAAGTTGACATGCTCTTTTCCACCGCGAGCGGTTTTCGTTCGAACATTTTTCGCCAGAACATTTCCAAACGAACCGGAATATGCGTGTTGGGAATTTTTTCCTCCAGTTGGTCTTTATAATGTTCCCTCACGTGGGCGATGTTGATGCCCAATCCGGTCCTATAAGTGACGACGTTATCGGTCACCGATTTTTGGGCGAAGAAAACGTGTTTTTGGAATCGGGACTGGTTATGCTCGTGAGGATGAAATTTGTCTTTCATCAGTACGATGCTTAGCGGAACGGCTGTCATCTTTAAGCAAATCGGAAATTTATGACCGGTTCCACCGGTAAAAACCCACGGGCAACGCATAAAGGACGTTAGCGTCTCGATGGTATCGTCCTCATTGCATTTCCAATGAAAGCCGTTACCGTCTTCGTTCTTGCAACTAAAGCTTTTATCCGCGTTTATCTTTTCGTTTGATAGGATAGACGTGAATTTGGCCTTTTTAAATTGCAAAAAAGGGTAGCGTTCCATCATTGGGTCATTGAAGTCGGCTGGTGCACGTTTCCATGGAACGTCAGCAGCAGTTGCTCCTTTGATACTAAAATTATTATTTTTAGGTTCTTGAAGTCAATTTAATTTTGACCGGTAACACCGGTAATATTATCGATTTGTCAATTTTCTTATGATTCGGTAAGAATTTTCAATCTTTCGACTTATATTAATTTGACTAATGCTTACTTGTTAAATATATATTTTACAAGCGTAGTTTTTTCCCAAGTGTTTGTCATACTTTATAAAATATGGTGAAGTTTGAAAAATTTTTAAGTCTTTTTGGTACTTATAAATTTTCATATCATTGGGATATTTTCTAAGTGTTTTTTGTACTTAGTAAATTTTTTCCAATTTTTGTCAAAATTGAATAATTTGAATTTTTTGTCAGAGAACGTATAATTTCTAAGTGTTTTTTGTACTTAGAAATTTTTCTTCTTTGAAAAAATATTTTTGAAACCAAGAATTTTATGAATTTATTTTTATAAGTGTAAAATTCACTTTAATATAGAAAATTTTCATATTTGTATATTTTACCATATTTTTGGTAGTTATACTTCTTACTTTTCAATAATTGATTTGTATGATTTTGACCGGTTACTACCGGTAAAATGTGTCAAGAAATGTAAAATGTTTTTGTTTTACCTTTTCTCGAATGAGTCGACCATTGTAACACCTGTCCAACCCTGTGTCGGGAAAGAAAGTTCGCTACGGTCGTTTTCAGGGATGTTGTCGGGGGCCATCTCGACTATGACGGCCTCCATTTCGTCATCCGTTGAAAAGTACGGGTGACATTTGAATAGCCCCCTCGACGCGAAAACACTCTTCACCAAGTCTTTGATTTTTGTACTCGGTGAGCATAAGACCGCGGTGTAGAGTGTATCTTCAATGCCGTCTTTTGTTAAGTTTCCAATTTCGACGGCAATTTTGACCGATGCATCGGTAATAGCGTAGGCGTTGGCCAGAAACCCGGCCGGGTTCTTGGATGGACTAAGCAGATGTCCTCGGCCTACTATAATGTCTGATTCGAAGGCGCTAAAAATAGCATTTTTGCAGCCTTCACTGGTATCAGGAAGGTCGCAAAAGGCTAAACGACTCAGATCATTCACTAAAGCGGTGTCGAAGGATACCGAGCTCAGTACGTTTCGCTCCGCACTCTCAATATCATCGAAGTTCATTCTAAACAGAATATAACCGGTTATTACCGGTAAAAATTTTGTTTGCCCTGTCCGGGGATACGGGCTTTACAGAACGTCTGAACTAATGGTGTCAGTGTATCTGTAATCTAATTATAAAACAGGAAGCTAGGTACTAGAGGTAACCATCTAGCACTTAGCTGGATTTTTCTCTTCAGACGCATCAACGTAAGCTAATTTAAGGTATCAAAAAAAAATAAAATAAAATTGTTTTCCCGCGCATTTGTAACACGATCTCTTACTAACAATAACACGAAATCTAACCTGTAATATAAAAAGAAAATAAAAAAGGATATAAAAAAAATTTTTACCTAATTTATCAAAATTTTAATTTTGATGTTGTTCAATTGAACAACTAAATTAAACTGAATTGAGTTTTACCAATTTTGGCT
Organism: Oikopleura albicans; assembly: GCA_004367875.1. NCBI lineage: Eukaryota > Metazoa > Chordata > Appendicularia > Copelata > Oikopleuridae > Oikopleura > Oikopleura albicans. Next base: position 23,019 of record SCLG01000932.1, read on the forward strand.
CAACTCAACTGGGCTATTCTAGAGATTTGTAATTCTCGCGTAAGGTCGTAATCCTAGTTTCCCTATTTTTATGTTTTTATGTTGTTCTAGAATTTAAAACCTATAATATTCTCTCTATATTCAGTCGGTTCAGAATTGCATTAAAACTAATTTTTTATTTTCGAGTCGCCCGCTGCTGCGCTCGAAAATAAGATCGAGTGCGAGTACAATCGGGACTGACCGTATAAATCCTAGTTTGTCGTCTTTTCGTCGAAAAGTTTTCGAGTACTGGTGTGGTTCGTCAATTTGTCACCGAGCTCCCCGCGAGTCTTACCATAGATAAAACCGAGTACTGTTTAAAACCTACAACCGAAATTCGCTCGGTGACACTTTTGTGCTCACACCAGTAGTTTGGATAAAATTTTAAGGTGGTTTTATGCCTTTTTTCCTTTACTTAAAATCCATCAGGGTAAATATCTTTTAGACAGTATCTTTTAGACAGTTTGAAAACCTGCGAAAATGATATGACAACCCTCCCACCCCAATTTAGCAGGGCTTTTTGAAAGCCAACCCAAATCAAGCCACGTTTTTGAGAGGGTAAAAAGCCAAGCCATGAAAATGCCTGGCTTTGTCAAGCTCTATAGCCTACTACCCAGGCTTATCGTTGTAAACGGATGCAATTTTCTGAGTTGAACATACCGGTTAACCAAGTAGGGACTGTAATAGAGTGTCGAAACATTATTCAGCATAAACTTATTTCATATCTTAACCGTCCCTTGTTTGGCACAAAATCTTCAATGAAATCAATCTGATCATTTGGGGCGACATAATTAACCCCCGTGCACACCACTTTTTTGTTATCGGCGTAAAGACACACGGATCTATATCGTTTGGCG
>SCLG01000933.1:0-24695 GCA_004367875.1 Oikopleura albicans
GCAGAAATGAGCGATTGTGATTACTAGAAACACCATTTTACTAGAGAAAGTGAAAAAGGTGTTGAGTTTTGGTCGATGTGGCCAGTTAGGGGGTTGTTTATGTGTTGGCAGCCCAAATTTATATAAGAGGCCTTTTTCGGACGACTTTAAATAAACCGTCGATTTTTTCTTAGAATATAGTTAGCGGAATACTGTCACTTTTTAACCAGCGTTTTGTTTTGACATGCGTTTTTTCACGACAAAAAATTGTATAAAAGTTTGAAATAAATTGATTTTATTTTTAACACAGAGAATAAAAATCTAACAAATTGTTGAAACAGTGTGACAAAACAGTGAAGTTTGAGACAATTACAAAATCATCAGTTAATTCTTCTTTTTTTATACGGGTGTAATTTTCGCACTTCTTTTGCTTCTTCTGCTTCAATTGCAAATTGGCGTTTGAACGCTTTAGCGAGTACTTCGTAAAATGCAATGTTCACAGTGCCATAGACCTTCCATTTTCCACTGCTTAAATTGATCAGACTTTTGGCTAGTCTGTAAACATCCGATTTGCTTTCAATGAGTCGGCAACCAAGTTCATCGGACATAACAGCGTGCATGAAATTGGCGAATTGCCGGATCACTCGGCCGTGTTTAAGGGCTTCCAATTTGTTGGAAATTCCATTGCCATTCCGTGAAGAAACCAGTATTTCGGACTCGACGTGTCCCATTCGATTTGCTCGTTGTGCTTTGTCGACAATATCGAAAATAATATCCCACATTTTTTCTTGCATTGGATATAACAGCAGTTTTGCGTTTTGATACTGGAAGGGAGCGTCGGCGCCGTGTTCAGATTGAATATGGTATCGCAGATGTGCGATGTTAGTAGTAGCAAACGAGCATTTTTTCATAGTCTCGACTGCTCTTCTTTGAATCTCTTCTGGCACAATTTGATCTTCGTAGCTGTCGCTTCGCATTTCCCATTTGAAACCACCGCCGCGTTTAACCACTGCTTTATTTTGATAATTTCTCACATCGTCCACAGGATTTTCCATCAATTCTTCATCGCTTTTCCGGTTATCAAATCTCACCAGGGCAGAATCCAACAGGCAAAGGGGACAATGGACAATTTCTTTTTTGATTTTGGCACGCCATTCAAAAGTTTGCTGGATTGATGACCCTTCAAAACTTGCATGTAAGGCTTCTTTGCTTTCCAAATTACAAAATTGAAAAATTTTATCCGCAACAATGGAATTTGAAAATATTTCCATTTTATTATTCTTTGTTATTTTTTTCTGGTTATGCCTCTATAATAAAATGAGTTACTTTTTTATAATACACTATTACTTTTAACACTTGAGGGAAAATTGCGCTACTAATTACGGCGCGCTTTCGATTGCCCTAATTTGAAAAAAAAACAGCTGACGTTTTGCGTTTGTTCTTTAAATCCGGCATCCGTTTTTTGTTCCTAACACAAAAGACAGCCGAAACATATTTGATTAGGACTAATTGCCTTTAATGTTTTTTACACAGAAGAAAAACAAACATTTTATTTTTTTCAAAGAGCGGTATTTGTTAATTGTTGTGAATAAGTTTGACAAAAACACAATTGAAAGTTTACAAACATACTTATGAGTCAATTTCAAGTTATACTATTTTATTAGTGAAAGAAATTTGGTAAACACATAAAAAAATTAGTCATCCCACTGGTAAGGCATTTTCTTGATTAGAATTTGAAGAGCCACAATTTTGTGCACTTTAACACCACTGCGTGTAAACACTTTCCGATTGAGATCGTGACTTTCGACTAATTTTTCCCTTAAAATTAAAGATTAATACATTCATCAATTACGATTTAATTAGTACCTTAAAAGGGTATCAGTTATTTCCGATTGAAGATTCTGAATATCATCTTCATCTACAATATCAATGGTTTTGTTCACTGAGCCCTTAAATATATTATTAGTATTATAGCTACATTAAATTTTAAATATCTCACCCAAGAGTTGGGGTAAATAAGTTTAACTGTTTCGACTTCATCGACGTCTTTATCTGTAGTAGAAAGAAACCATGCGTCTTAAAAAATATTGTCAAAAATGGCGGTGTTGACAAAATTATTGTCATACCCACAAAAATTTTATAATTAGGTACTAAAACGTCAACAATATTTTGTATTATATCAGTAACGTTATTGTCGCCACCATAATAGATTGTAATATATGCTGAATGTGCCGCCTGTTTGTCGGGAGATTTCGGATTTGGTTGGTTAGGAAAAAAGCGTATTTGTGTATCTAAACAAAAAAAAATTAACCGGAAAAATTATCTAAACAACAAGTACCTAAATAAAGGTGCGCTTGATTTTTCAGAAGTCCCATATTATTGATGGCTTGAAATTCAAATTCTTCGAAATCATGTTCTATATCCGACTTTTCAGTAGGGAAAAGCTCTTTCAAAGCTTTAATTTCGTGCAAAAAGAATGCCATTCTTAAAATTAATAAATTTTAAATTCTAAACGTAATGTCCGTTTATTTTGTGCGGTGTTACAGTGACAAGGTCGTTTTCAACTCTCATTTTTAAATATGTGGGGTTAACAGCTTTCTTGACAGTGGCTCGAGTTGTACAGCTGCCGAGTCGATTATCCACAGTGATTCGATTGAATGAGGCTCGCTTTATCTGATTGTTAAAAAGAGCATCTTCGTATTCCTTCATTTGCAAGTTTATTGCTTTCGGCGTGCCTTTATGCGACCTCTTGACACTTTCGCCATCATTTATCATATAACATTTGGCCGACAATCCGATAAATTGCCCCTTGGAAGTTTCGAATTCTTTTTTTAAATAACCCGGGGTTTTTTGACCTTTTGGGGTATCATCGGCAAACCAAATTTTCTTTTCAGCTTCCCACAGGTGTCGCTTTTCGGGTCGAACCAAAGCATCCATAGATTCTGCAGACATCGCCAATAAAAGGCTATCTGTATCAAGATAACATAGTCGGAATGTTCCAGGCGTCAAAAAATCGTGCAAGGTTTTTACAAATTTGAAAAACCACAACTTTGACAATTGATAAACAAAAAGGCTCACATGTACCGGCACTTTATCGGTATCACATCGTTTTTTCTTCACCACTTCATGAATAGCGGTTTTATATTCTGTCACCAGCTCTCTTTCTTTCTCCAATAATGGCGTGCGATTATGTCTTCTTAAGTTTTCTTTTTTGGAAAAAACTGTTTTACGGTGATGCGCCAAATTCAAACCAAAGCGTCCGACACAAGAATTTAGGGTAAATTTCGCACGGTCACCAAGTGGTGCATTATTACCAACAGCGTCGATCCGTATTTGAACCATTTGTTCCACGAATGTTTGAAAGGGTTTTGTCGGAACATAATGCATGGCCCAGTGTATCTCTGTTACTTCCATACCGAGATCCAAATAAAATCGTAACAAAGGCGTTGTTACTATAAATTCGGTTGCGTTCCAAGTAAGTGAGCGGCATTCGTGAGGAAAAGGTCGATTATTATCATTGGCCTGTTTTTTCATTTTCTCCGACAACATATCTTCAGTTACGACGAGTTTTCTAAAGATGAATGGGAAATTCAAATGTGAATAAACGTCAATGATTTTTTGAGGCGTCCGGATATTGACTTTCATTATGCCAAAAAAATTGTCATTTTTAACGGCGTCCAACAACATTTCTGTGGATATAGATTTTTTGCCAATAAATTGACATAACTTTGAGGTGTATGGTCGCACGCGACGCTTAAGTCGATCCCAGTAACAGCCGCGCATGATATAAAGTTCGTCTAAATTATCGCGCAATTTGGCCCAACGCTCGGTGTCTTTCTTCTTTTCTTCTGTCGTCTGTACACTTTTTGTACATTTGTATGGGCAATCGTGCCATCGACACCCTTTAATTAATATTATGAGTTTCATTTTTATTTTTTTTAATAAAATATAAATCGAGTATGGTTAATATTTACACAATATTTTTTTTACCTGCAAATTCGAACCCTATTTTGAAAGGTGGCCCACTTTGTGAATCGTTTTGCGGAAGCTCAACATAACCGTCCAGGTGGTAACCACAAATTTCTTTCTCGCCCACATTAAGCGCGTGTTGAATTGTCACGGGATAAGGCGAACGCGCATTTTCATACTCCAGCCACTCGATGGCTACCATAGAAGATTTTTTACCGCTGTCGTGCATTGATTGGAGGTTAAAATTTTTGTCTTTTTTGGTAAACAAGATACCAGGTCCAGTCGGTAATGCTTGTTGAAAAACATATGGATACTGAATAATAATTTTAACTCCCAAAAATTTTTTTTTTTCTATTACCAAAGAATTGAAATCCCAAAATTCCATTTTCTTGAAAGGCTGTCCATTGGGAGCATCATAAACGCAGTCGGCATACTCTCGTCGAATTGGATTTAAGTCTACCATTCGATGCAATATTAAGGTCATGCCTCCGTACAATTGGCTATAGATTTTGTTTAAGAAAATTATATTGAAAAAAATTTTAGATTAAAAGTTTTTACCTACGGATTTCTTTATTGTATTGCGAAAACTTCTGCGAAAAGGAATAAATTGGGCATGCATCTTTGTTGTAATATTTGTACGCCATCCGCTCAGCAATACCTGGCAACTAAATAAGCACATATTTTTGTTTGTTATAAGGTTTGATATGTCTTTAGTTTTAAGGTATATTTATTTTTGACTAGAAATAAATACACGACCCTCACGGCGTTATTTAAATATCTGAAACAGATATTGATATATGCGCGTTTTTTATACAACAATTAATAATAAATTATCAACTCACACTCATAAAATCGTGAACATTAATGCCCCACTGGTCCATAAATCCATTACTGTAATTTTCTATACTTTCGCACAGAAGACGGACGTCCAAGAGATTGTAATCCCGTAAATAGTCCAACATCGTCAGACATGTATTACGAAAATGCCATTTTGAAACTTCATATTTTGTGGGAGACGTGTGCAGGTATGTTTGAAGGAATTTTTCTGAAGATTCGTCAGAAATTGCTTTAATTTCACCATCAGCCAGTTGAAACCACTTTTCAAATACTAGCGGATCGATTCCATAGTATAACGCGATTTGACTGAAATATTATTTTTAGTTTTTGTTACTAGTTACGAAAAATTACCTAGTCATTGAAAAAAAATTTGACGTCAAATTGCTATTTACTTCTTTGTAGAATTCTTCTATATACGATTTATTTTCCGATTTCAACAGCGAGCTTTTGAAGTCCGTATAATGAGGAAAAGATTCGGTTTTAACAATGTCAGTAATTGAATCCCACTTTTCGTAGGGAAAAATACTTTTTGAAACTGACGTAACGCCGCATGAATGTGCAAATTTATCTGAAATATTTTTTTAATATTTTACAGGTCGAAAATAATAATATTATTACCTAAACTCATTGGACAGGAATAATTTAAGAAATCGCGAAAAATAATTTTCCCGTATCGAATTTCCATGTAACCAGTACCCCTTTTAATGCAAGTCATTTTTCGGAACAAATCCTCATCCTTTGAAAACAAATCCATGAGCGGCGTCAGTAAAACGTTAAGATCATATCTTTCTAAAAACAAATTTATAATAAAACTATTCATGATTACTAATATACAGTTAAGAATCTCCATATAAAATTTAGCAGTACTTATTAAAAGATTCTTAACTAATAAACAATTTTGAAATTTAACTCTCATGGTCCAAGTTTTTCAAAAAATAATGTTTTTGACAAAAAAGTTTGTATGTATACTTGGAACGCAAACGTTAAAATATTAAACACACACCTCCGTTCCAGCTGTACACTTTCAACGATGACATTTCCCTCAGTACACCAACTTTTTTAGTTATAATCGCTTTTTCTATAGGCGATAAGCTGACAAATTTGTCAGTTTTCATAAAAGTCAAGTATTTTTGTAACCCATCTTTTATGGAAACTGGCAACAATTTGAGCATGTTGAGACGAATAAGAATCAGTGCGTGATAAAACTCTTTTACCAAATATTTCAAGCTCTCGGAAGTCATATCTCGCCTATAAAAAAAGTGATCGCGCTGGTCACCAAAATTAGCAGAAATTGCTACTGTTGCTAATTTGTGCAACGATATGATGCCATTTGTTTCGGTTCCATTTTGATGAATCATTAGGGACTCGACGTCGTAGGTTGCGAAATACATGTTAGCAAAATTAGGTGTCGGAATTATTTTCTCATCAGCCAATTCTTGTCGGATATTATCAAAGGGTTTTTCGTACTTGACTTGTTTGTACGACACCAACGTGAAATCCCGACAGTATTCTTCATGGGCGATCAATTTTGAGTGACTATTTGTCCCAAAATAACAATATTTGTGGGAGCACGAATAAAAATTAAGGCAAGCCACGTCAAAAATATATGTGACAGTATGGTGCTTCAGAATGCTTTCATGTTCATCAAAGTCGTCCAGTTCCAGTACCAGCTTCTTTTTCCAAGGAGTGTCGAACACTTTATGCGCCATTTTTTGCTTGTGTTTCCGCGTTGTGGTCCAGATTTGAATTCCAAGTCCAAATAGTTCATGAAACCGCTTAAAATCTTCTATTCGAAATTCGTTGACGCCCCACATTGTTTCGTACTTTTTTACGCAATTAACAAAGCGTGTGCCGACAAACGATGGGTGTAGTTCTGTAACGACGGCTTGAAACAAGGTCATTTTTCTTTTCGGTCGCATACTGGATGTCATTGTATGGTCATATTTATGTTTTTTGAGAAAATTGTCAATGTCCAAAATTAATGCTAATTCGCTTAAATTCGGGTTATTAAATTGGTTGAAGTGCTTGCTAAAAAGATGAAGGGGCTCGGCGGAATGCTTGTTGTGATCGTCAGAATGGCTCTCCCATGAGAGCAAAAGGGGATCCCGCTGACTCGCTTTTGTCCAAATGCAAATACGCAAATTATGTGCCGCTTCGATTGCCCCAAGAGTTTCAACAGTAATAGTGCCAAACGTGTCCAGTAACGTTTCAAAACTTACTTGATTTTTTATTCGGTGAATAAAAGACCGGCAAAATATGTTTTGCCCGAGAGACTCTCTAATAATTTTCTCTTCTTGATATTTTTTATTAAAGTCTATTATTTTGTAGAGATCTTGAGCTCGGTCACCGCTGAACCTGACAATCATGACAGAAAATCAACAAGAAATGGCGCAGTTAAAGTAAAGCTTTGCGTTAAATTAGTAAATATATAAAATGAAAATTTTTAGTTCACTTGTAAATTTTTTGAGAGAAGAGAACGCCGCCAACCGTTCACAAATAAACGCACAAGCTCATGTTAGTACAAATTATATTTACGTTTGAGGCGCTCGTACATAAACTAGCTTTTAGACAATCAAAAAGCTTCGCCAAGAAATTCACGATAAAGAAAAACACATCAAATTAAAAGAGGTTAAGATTGGACTCCAAAACGCAAGAATTTTTCAACTGCGTAAGAACCTGACCAGAAATGAAACTGAAGAAACATAAATTTTCCCGTTTATTTCGTGACACAGAATAAAATTATTCCACAGTTACGTCGTTATTTCGGTCAATAATTAATCTTTTTTCATAAATTGGTATCCAAATCAGCGCCTGTTTGTCACTTTGAACTTTTGAAAATTTCAGTTTGAGCTGCAACATTCCCTGGGTTATTTTCATTTTTTCTAAGTTGGCCACTATCAAGAAGTTGTTTTGGAAGTCACGGAAACTCAGTACTCCACTGGCCCAAGGGTTTAAATATCTAAAAATGTTTATTTTTATAGTTTTTATATTACAGTCTGTACGATTATTAGGCATCATTACAAGTGCGCAATTTTTTTTATCTATTTACCTATTGGTCTGTTTCAGAAAATTTTGATAGAATTCGACGGATGCTTTACCATTCCCTTCTAACGGAAATCCCGGAATTGATTCATGATCTATAAAAAAACATTTTTTTTCTGAATAATTCAAATAAACAACCAACCCAAAATTAGGTCGAATGACTCCAAGTCACCTTGCACAAATCTGGTTAAGCCCAATTCTTCACTGCCACTAAGGCGTTCCAAGGAAGATATGCCAAATAAAATATATTTTGGCAAAGATCCCTGTAATAAATTGAGGTCAAAATTTGAGAGACCCCCATCTAAAACTGTTCGTCGTGTTGCGTAGTCCAAAAAAGGTATTTCGATATTAGATGCCTTCAAACGTGACATTGAGTGCTCCAAATCCGCTGAATACGCGTAATATGCGGATAATATAGGATTTTTTATCGGTATAACAGTTTCGTTGAAATCTGATGCGTAACTCAGCGTTTTTGTTTTAGTTTTTTCGTCCTTTATTGTTATATGGTCGGCTAGTTTAAAAACTGCGAAAGACGTCGGTGCCCTATGAAGTCTTATAGACACGTTTGTATTAGCAGGAAGACAGTCAGTGGACATACTCAGACCGTGATTTAATTGAACCGAAAAATGATAACGCCGCCAAGGTACTAAATACACGTCTCCACCGTGGCTGTATTCCTTATGAAATAATTCTCCCATATCAAGTCTTCTCATATTAAGCTGGTGCGCTTCAATCCACGGTTTATCGTAATTTAAGACATCTAGCCACCCGTTAGTATCCATAGTCGATGTTATAAAAGAGTCATCAAAAGACACTTTACTTAACATATAACTTGAGACCGCATAGTCTAATGCGGTTGAATTCCTATTTAAGTTTTCGTGATTAATTGACAATTCAATTCGTTCGAATAATTTAGATACACAATCATTGTCTAACCAATAATTTTCTGGTAATTCAATTTGTAGTGAAAGTTGCGTCTCGCTCAATTTCAAGTAACGTTTGTCCATTCCCAAATTGAACTCTAGCGTGTTTTTATTGTTGAACAAGGACGTTATTTTGATAACCTTAGCGCCCTCGACACCCTTGTCATCGTTGACAAAGTTATTAGAAAAACTAAACATTTTTAAATAAAAACAATTAATTTATATTTATTTCTGTTTTATTGATTCAAAACAAAGTGACACAATTACGCATAATGTTTGCACAAAATATCCATGATCACAGCTGTACCGTTAGCGCCTCTTTGTTGACATTGGCTATGAATCATCGCGTTCAATTCATGTGATCTTACCACTTTGATGACGTCATCGATCTTGATTTTGAAATGGCAAAACGTATTTTCCGCTAAAAGTTCGATTCCACATTGCTCGTAAAATTCACGACCACCGTCGAGAACTTCGCGCCACTTTGATATGTAGGGGCCGAATGTGACCCACTGAAACATCATATTATATTCACAAAAAAGATGTTTGTTTTTCGCAGTATTAACGAGGTCCATGAACGGGACATGGTGAAAATTTCCGCTCATTTTTTGCACCAATAACCATCCTTTTTTTCGCGCTAAATATTTTTATTGTTCTGTTCTTAAGTTCGATTATCTAGTCCAATTTTGAAAATCTTAAACGAAAAAATATTGTATGAAAAAAATGTGAATCTAGAATTATATTTTTGAGCTTACCGACGATTTCAATGTCAAATCCACCCAAAGTTCGAAATTGACTAGGTCGATTTTCAATATCTATAGCTGTATAATTGTACTTTTGTATGAGTCGCTCTCTTTCAATAATCACTTCGGGGTCAGATTTGCCAAAATAACTAAGTTCCACCTGGTCAGCCATTTTTTTCAAGTTCGACAATCTCGTCAAAAATTTCTGCAATAACTGAACAATTTTTTTTCTTATCCGTCGAAAACACTTCGCAAAAGTTACATAATGAGCGCCCCGTCAGTGTTTTGTAGTACAAAAACGACACCGCGTACATACCACATTGTGTCGAGTTTTCGGTTTGTAAGACAGGCGTTATGAAAAATGATTTATTGTAGATATGTGGACAAAGAAAACGCCGCAAAGTTGTATGAAGTCCATCGGTGCCCAAATGCCCCGCGCTATCCATTATTTCAACAGTCTTATCCGATATGTAAACAGCGAGCCAATGTTCGTAAGCCAAAATAACAAAAGACACCGGAAAACTCAATATTTTAACTCTTTTTAGTTGGTTAAGACGGAAAATACCTCCGAAATCAGTAAGACATTTAGTGACGCTTTCGATATTTCCGGCGTCCATTTTTTCCTTTTCGTTTTTTTCGGCGTTTTCCACCTTTTCCGCGCAACGCTTTTGGTATAAAACGCGTTTTACTTAAGAATTAAAGTTATGACAAAATTAGACACGATAATTTTTTTACCATAAGCCAAGTCGCGGCATTTTACTCTATTGCTATAACAATTCGTAAAAAAGTGATGTCAGCTGTATCGACGCCCTCAAACGTAAATAATAATGTGCGTGGTCGAGCCGCATCGACTTTCCAGAATTCAAGTACTTGCGCATTGTACACCAGGTGACCATTGTTTACATGATGACTCATTATTACGCCATCCGAATTGTACATCTCTTCTTCGACCAAATTTGATTTCATAACAAGTGATGAGTCATCGCCCGTATTCACATCCATTACTACACTAGAAATTGCTACGCGGCAATTTGTGTCAAACTCTAAATGTGGCACTTCCCACAAAATACCATTTTTTTCGCTGGATTCGGCGCAATTTGGCATGTTTGAATTAAGTTGAAGAAACTTCATTTCGGATTACTAAATTCAACTCCTGTTCGTAGTAAAAACGTTTTTGTTTTTCACCTTCCAAACTTTTAACGTTGTAAAAACACACCGAACTGTCGTTGTGCTTTTCAGAAATTTTATAGAGTTCCTTGGTCCAAGAAGGCTTGTAACCTTTGTCAAAAATTGTTTTTTTCAAGGGCAATCGAACCACGTCTCCAACAGAAAATTTGCAGTCAATAGGTGGCGTGCGCGATCCATAAAGTTTACGAAATACGACTTCTCTATTATTGAAATTGACGTCATCAGGCTTCATGCCTATACTTCTGTTTATAGTATTATTTATAGCGTTTGATAATTGTTGAAGTACGTCGATCCATTTAACAGTATTGTGTTCGCTAAAATACCGTTCTATACGGGTTTTAAGCGTTCGGATGAATCGTTCCACCATAGAGGCTTTTTTTGGTTCTTTTAGTGTAAACATAACCATACCATATTTTTCAATTAAAATACGGTAAATTGCGGGATGTTTGCTATGGAATTCATTTCCCTGATCTATAAAAAAAACACTGTTTAATATGTTAATATTTTTGTTTTAATAATAGGCGGCCAAGAGTGAATATTATGTGCAAATTAAAACGATGTTAAAATTATGGTAAAATTGTGTAGACTGTATTACCTGATGCAAATTGCGTAGGTTTGAACGGCATCGAAGCAATTATATCATCTAGATTTTTAGCCGCTTCTTCGGCCGTTGTCGTTTTTAAGGGACGTACCCAGTTTTTGCGGGAGAAACAGTCCACCACTGCGAGTATGTATTTGTAGCCTCTATTTTGATATGAATAATTTCTGTAAAAAATTGTGTCCGCTTGTATTAATGTAAATGGGCCTCCTACAAAAACTTTTCTTCGTTTAAAATTATGAATTTTTTGTTTGTGCCGTGAGAGAGATTCTTTTTGTAGTATAAACCGTCTCACGTCACCACTATATGCAGTTGGGAAATTGGGGTCTGTGTAAATCTTATTTAAGATTTCCTCCTTTGTCAGTGGACGGCTCGGGGGATCCACCGGTTGATTCTCCGATCTCGCCACTTGATTCTGAGTCAGATTGGGTTCCACCTGGACTGTCGGTAAATTGGCTTGAGCCGGACTCTGAGCCGGATTGGGAACTGGATTCAGATCCCTGTCTGAATCGGGCTGCGGGACTTGGGGACCTCTGTTTCTTGGTTCGTTTTCGTTTCTTTTTTTTCTCGTCTTTTTTTCGTTTTTCGGATAATAAAAGTCGCTTAATCGCGCCGACTTTTTTGTTCTTTTCGGTCGGTCCGCCATTTTCTTCTTCCGGAACCGATTTTATTTTACCAGTAAATTTCCGGTTATCTCGTTTAACTTTGTCGCACAATTCTTTAATTAGGCCATAATCGACCAAAGCTAGAAGTCCCATTTTATAATTATGTTTATTTTTTTTTGTGTGCGTGAGAAAAAGGAGCTACCGCGCGTGTTATGATTATGACTCATTAAATATTATTGACTCCGTAAACATGCGGCGGGCTTATTGTAACAAGTGCGTTATTACGCACACACAAAAATGGAAATCGCGTGTTTACTGCAAAATTTTGCTTTTTATCACACAAATCAGGCAATTTACGTCACAGCAGAAGTTTTGAAATTGCGGATAATTGACCCAACAAATAAATTTGTAAACAACTTCAAGGCTATAACAATCGGAGAAAAAATTAATCTGAAATATACCGGCGACCGCGTTCAAGAATTTTTGACTATTTTAGAAAAGAGAGTTTTAAAAATTCAAGCTAACGAAGTTGAGAAGCCAAAAGATCCCAAACAAGCATCAAAGTACTTGATAACAGATATTGCATCATGCGATATATTACAGGTTATTATGTTTTTTTGCGATAAGTTCTAAATCAAAATTTAGGATCATTAGTCAAGACCGGAAAGTTTCATCACCCAGCATCGGTTATAATTAGTGGTAGTTCGGGAGTTGGAAAAACCTCGATGGCATTGAATTTAGTGAAAAACCAACATTTCACGAAAAAAATAAAAAATGTGTACTATTTTGGCTGCTCCGGCAGTCAAGCTGACAACCTTGATTGGCATGCTGTGCTGCCCGATGTTGCCGTCACATATTCAGAGGGACTGCCGTCATCAAATTTTTTCACAAACATTAAACGGAACAGTTTAGTTGTGATCGACGATCAATATGAAGATGCCATTAATTCCCCACAAATTGCCAGGGCATTCAAAATTGATCGTAGACACAACAAATTTTCTATCGTACTTATAACTCAGGTAAATTAGTCGCCGTCGTCAAGCAATTTAATTCACTCTTATTCTAGAGTTTGTACGAAAAAGGGAAATCTTGCAAGTCGATCAGGAACAACTGCGAAATTTTTATATTATTTAAAAACTATGGGAACGTGTTGCCTATTTAAATGTTAAATTTAATTTCATAAACTAGTTCAAAATTTAGTTAACTATCAACACAGAAAAAGGGACGCAAAAACTAACACACGCTTAACGAGTCAATTGGAGCTGAAAAACCGATACCTGAGATGTATGAGAGACGCTTCAGCGGTGAAACATGGTTATTGATAGAGGATTTTAAATAAAAATTCTATTTTGCTAATTTTGTTACAAATTGACGCCTGAGAGTTAAATCATTACGTATAATTTTGCACTAAAAATCTTATAATATCGCGATTTACTCCAACTATTGAAAAGCGTCGAGTAGCAAACAATTTCAAAATAATAGTTAATAAAATAAAAATCCTCTTTTACTGTTATTAATAATTCCCCTTTCGTCGAGTCAGAAGATTTGCGGGTCTCATTCAATATTTTGGGTGAATTTGAAAATTTTGGCCCATTTCCACTACTGTACACGGAAGATTGAATTTATTCTTCAGACAAAATAAAAAAAACATCATTTAATTTGTATCCAATGTGTTTATTTGAAAGGCGGTGCAGTTTGAGCGGTAAAAAAATAATTAAACAAAGGCTTAGAACAGGTTTGGTTCTGACGGTGAGTTAATGCAAAAAATAAATGCAGCAAACAAGAATAGTAAATAAGCGATAAAAAACATGTTTAAGGGGAAAACATAATATTTTTTGTAAAACAAACCAACAAAATTAAATCAATCAAACGAAGAAGTGTTTGAACAAAGGTTTGCCGGAAACATAAATTTTGAAACATTTTGTCCGAACGGGATAAGTAAATTTTACTAAAAATTAGTAACTATATTAGTAATGTTAGTTTGTAGTTAGTAATTTTGTTCGTTGGATGTTTCAAAAAAAAAATCCCGAGAAACTATGTATTGACACTCAAACTTTGTTTGTAATACACAAAATTGTTTGGTTTAAAAAAAATTATGTGTTACATAAATAAGGCAAAAACGTGATAATTAAATGAGCCATAACCCCTATAAGAATTTTTTGCAAAATATTCACGCCGAGATGCACACTTTCAAAAAATATTATCAAAACAAAATGTGTCTACTTTAACAAAAACAAATTCAAATAGGAATTGACGCGGCTGTTTTTCAAAATTAAATAACGCCCATATTTTTGAATGCACCTGTTAAAGAAAGAAATATATGAAATAAATATCCCGTTACTGTATAAATCGCCTATAAAAGTTTGTTGAATCGTAAGACGGACGGTTAATGTCACTGTTGATTTTCAAAAAGTCGAGGCTGATATAATACTAATTGTTCGAGATACTTATTGATCGAGCTAATTTCACGAAAATTAATTGAGATTTGAGACTTGTGTTAGTCAACAAAAAACAAATCAGCCAACTACATGTCAGCTAATCCCGCGTTAGCTGAGTAAGCCCCCAAATCTGATTTGTGATTAGATGACTGGCAAAAATCTCAAAAAAATTGTGAAAAATGTTGGGTTTTTACACTTCAGTTTCTTCGCTACTTGTTGAGGATGGCTCTTTGTAGTTAATCCGTTCCCGGTTGCGAAGTCCGTACCGGGGGTTTCGTGCCGGAATTGGAGGAGCCGCGGATGCTGAATTAGCAGGTGCTGCAGAAGAAGGCGGTGCTGGTGGATTTCCTGTTGGTCGGGGAATCGGGTGCATTATCGCTTCGGTCGAAATTGGTTCTCGGCGACTCTCAAGCGGTCGACCCTCATTGAAAATCCCTTCCTCGTGAATGAAATCCAGCGTATTTTCTGAAAGTTATTTTTATTAATATTTTTAAAACAGTTTTACGTTTTAGGTTTGTAGTTTCAAATTTTCCCGGGTGTGAAAATTACTCATTTTGAAAATATTTACAGAATGTAATTATTTGGTCTCGTGTGTACCGAAAATAAAATAAATAGACCTTATGTACACAATTTTTCACGTAATTAATAAACTATTCAAATACAAACTTACTTTGAGCTGGTAGTTTCTGTTTTCCGGCCGGCGTCAAGTTCAACGAATCGAACGATTTTGAGCGTTTACCGGAATCAGACGATTTGATTGGAGAAAACGTCATCAAGGACGAAAGATCTACAAAAAAAATAATTAGTTTTTTTTATCTTATTGCTTTACTTAAAATCGATTTTTCGGGACATTTGCAAAAAAACTTTAACCTTTTTTTCTGAGAATCATTAAAGGCAAAACATAAAGAATGTGTTAAAACAATTATCAGGAATAATTTTATGAGTCATAAATAATTGAAAAAATTTGTCTGTTTCTAATATTTGCGCGATGTATTTCTAAAGATATTTAGTACTCAAACTTCATATTTTTGTTACCTTTAAACAGGTTTGATGTATTGAATGATCTCGAAGGCGTGCTCGAATCTGTACTCATTGCGGTTGTTTTGTTGTCCGTAATATTGCCGTCCAAAGGCGCAGTAACATATGCATCACTTGAATCCGCCAATAAATCTAGGAAGGAATGTTTATTTTCCTATTAATTCAGATTTTTTTGTAATTATTATATTTCTAGCTTCAAATATTAACCATGTTTCAACTTTAACCGAAATTTTATGTAATATTTAACAAAATTACATGAATTAAACTTCAGATATTTTTGGTTTAAATAATTAAATTTTTCTTTTATTGAATTGAGTTCAAATTATCTCACCTTCAGTTGTCTGCACTTCATCAATTCTAGTTGGTGCCCCAAGTTCAACTGGTGCAGTTTTGTTTTGTTTTTTGCCTGCTCTCAAACGGTCAACCGCGAACGACATCGGCGTTTCTGGCGTATTATCGCTATGTGTGCTTGTCGGGCGTCGAGGAGTTAAGGTTGCAACTTGAGGCGGGACAATTGGCGTTGACGGCTGATAGGTCGACGCGGCGGGGTGTTGTGGTACTCTCGGCCGATGAATGTAGCTCAGAATTCGGTTTCGAGCGTTCTTCTTGATTTGCCGTTGTGGCGGTTTCGGTTCAGCTTGAGCCGCGTTTGCACCAGAATCTAGACGAAATATAAAATTATTTTTCACATTTATAAATCTATACTGAGCTTTAAACCTTCTTTGAGTACCCATAACAAAATTGTTAAGTGAGAGACTCTTATAACGTGAAAATTTTTACGAGAAATAAATCTACGCGTTTAAAAAAAACTGTATTCACTCGGTTTTACTATTTCGAGGCCTAAAGGACAATTATATTGAAAAATTATAGAAAATATTAAAATGAAAAATAAAATAGAATGTTACACTTTCTAGATTTTTGTCGTATGTTTTCGTCAAAATCGTAATAATAATTTAGTTTCTTTATTGTATTTTTACACGACTGAAAAAATAATAAAAACGGTCTTTCTCAGAATTTTTCATGAAAAGGCAGGCATTTTTTTTATTTACCTCGATTAATTGAAACATTGGGATCATTGCGCGATGTCATCAGCATACTAGTACCGGTTCGGTTCATGCGGTTTTGAACTGCGTTCCGACGGGCGAGAGTGACCGTGACATAAGCTCCGACGCCTATTATAACGCACCCCGACGCCACACTAACACCGATGAATACCGAAATATTACCTTCGTCAGTAGAGTCGTCAACATCAACGGTAACTACTGCGTCTATCATGACATTTATGGCCGTCGTTATTTCCAAAATCGGCGCCCCAGATGGATATGGGTAAACATCTGTATATGTCGCCACGTCCTCAAAACTTGTCGAAAACTGACCGGGTACAGCGGAAACCGTGGTCTCGACTTGAATCGAAATTTGCTCGGAACCTGAGTCATAATCAGACGGCAAGTCCCAGTAGTTTGACGGCAAGTCCCAGTAGTTTGAAATATCAGTTCCGTCGTATTCCAAAACGCCCTGCTCGGCCAAAATTTTTTTCGAGTACCAGTCTTCGAATCGGCCATTCAACCTAATTACCCTTTCCATGAAGTTTCCGCTGCCATTATCCGAACTACCCTCAACGCCTGAACCTCCTGATCCTGATCCTTCCGTGACGTCTGTGACAATTTGATCGAGTGAAACTGGGATATTCAATACCTTACCCACAAATAGGAGCAGTATAAGCACAATCATGATGCCTTAAATATTAGTTTAAATTTTTTTATAGACTTATATTGACTCAACTCGGGTGTATTTAGATTCGTTAAATTCTTTGTCGAGGGTTCAATTAAAGTACATACAGTCCTTACTCTGAATACTGACACGCTCAATAAGGACGCTTTCTTCCAATACGGACGCTTTTTGGGGAAAAGCGTCCCCAAAACAGTCGAAAAATGGACCCTTTATGACTATTCACCCCACTACGGACGCTATTTTCGAGAATCAAAAACGTCCGTATTGGAAGTAAGGACTGTATTAAGTTAGGACATCATTGTGTTAAAAAAACGCAAATACACCCGAATGTACCATTTTTGTAAAAAAGCCAAGAAAATGTTTGTTTTAAAATTCGTTTAAAAATACGCATTGTAAAACAAAAATCGAGTGAATTGGAGTGTATTTGGTTTTTAGAATTACACAGTGTATTTGGTAAAATGGTCATTCAAGTTATGCTGATACAGGTCTAAAAAAATGCGTTAAAAATCGTGAAAAATCGTGAAAAGTCGTGAAAAATTGTGAAAACTAGCAGAAAATTATTCTTTTGTAATTTTCATTACACACTAGTGTTATCAAAACCTCAAATACACCCGAATGTACTCTTTATAGAAAACATGGTCCATAAAATGTTAGTTTCAAGTCCTATAAAATAAGTCTTATAAAACAAATCTTATAAAATAACGTATTGTAGGAAAAATGGAGTTGACTTGAGTGTATTTGGTTTTAAAAATTACACAGGGTAGTTAGTAAAATGGTCAAAAATCAAGTAAGGTTGATAAAATATAAAAAAGCGTGAAAAAATAGTAAAAAAAATATGAAAACCTGTAGAAAATTATTCTTATGCAACTCTGAATACACGCTTGTATTATTAAAAACTCAAATACACCCAAATGTACCCTTTTTGATTCAAACACGGTCCGGAAATCTCTAAATTTACCGATATTTACTATGTAAATTTGTGGTCCTCTCTCGAACAGTCGTCGCAAGAATGAAGATTGATTTGACAGTTTTCAAACTGCTCAGATCCTGGCCACCAGCGACGCCCGAACCGCCCACACCTTCCTCGTTCAGCACCAATCAGCGAGCAGTTTGTGAAAAAATAGAGCGCTTCGTTTTGCCGTTAGAAAAAAGAAGAAGAAAAAATCTATTTTTAGTACCAAGGAATATGTACGAGATAGCCGAACCAACTGAAACACCCTTAGAACCCCTCAAAAAATATGATATTGCCGGTTTGGTTAATAGTTCGGTGATAGAAAACTATTATCAGACAGGCAAGTGCTTGCAAAGGGTGGCTTTTATATCACCTCGTTGCAGTCAATTCATATTAGAAATATGGTCAAGTTCTATTGAGATGCAGCCACGTTTTGCAAGAGATTGGCGAATTATTCAATTTTTGTTTGTTCGAAATGCTGTTTTCCATGGGACAACAAAAATGAGCTCTGATAAACTGGTTTACATTTTTCGAATAGGACAATTTAAAGCCCTTCAAAACCGATTTGTTTGGCTTTCTGACGAATCTAAAACATTTTGGGAAACACCAGTTGTTGTTGAAGACGAAAATTATACACTTTTTCATAAAGACCAAGTTGAGGTTTTATATATTTTTCGTATTCTAATTTTTAAATTGATATTTTCTATAGGCAGAAGCTTGGCCTTTTCAACCGCAAGTACCGGACGGTATTTTGAACTGTTCTGACGGTTCCAGATTTGGATCATTTTGGAGCAAAAAGAAACGAGCTCTAGATAGTGCTCATTATTTTGAGCCATTCAATTTTTCTGATTACGAACAATTCCAAGATCGAGTGAAAAAAGCCAGTCTGTGCGAGCTCAGAACTGGTCCGTCCTACATATTTGAAAAGTAATTTTTTACGTCATAAACCGATACAATTTTGTAAAACTTTTATAGAAATATGACTGAACATGGCTCCAAACCCCTTCACGCTATTGGAAATTCAGAAACCCCTATTCGTCAACCTAATAGGTACAATTAAGCGCACTTTTGAGTTTTTTAACCTTAGAAAATATTTTTATTTATAGCTCTGATTTGCTGAATGAATTAAATATTGGCTCAATTAGCCGAGATAATAAACCTGAACCCGAATGTATTACGATTAGTTCGGACGAAAGTTTAATTCGCCTGATTAAGTCAGAAAAAAAGTCAAAATTGTCTAAGAAAAGGGTTAATTCAGCCAAATATTTTTTCGATTCGGAAACATCGGAATCTGAGGGTGAACAGGAAACGGCATTTGACAAGGAATTTATTTCCGAGGAAAAAGACAATGGGGGATTTGATCATTTACAATTGGCGCAGAAAATGAATGCAATTGACGATAAATGCGCGGATACTTATTATGAAAATTTTTTCGCAAATCGGTAATAAATAGTTTCTTCCGTCCAAAAAGATATATTTTTATTCAAAATAGGTACAATCTTAATGAACTTACCGAAGAGTCAACAACGGCAATTTTTGAGAACGAAAAAATGGCTAATGATGCAAAAGCAACATCGGCAAGTGATCAAAGGGCGATTAAAAGAAAATCAAAACAGCGCGGCGCGCCAAAACGAAGAATCCTGCGGAAGTCAAAAAAATGCAAAATCCTTTTTGATGAGTAAAGAAGAACACCAATATTATTGTTTCAAACTTTATTTGTTTTTTTTTCTAATCAGAGATAACATGTTTGTCTGTTAAGCAAATTAGTGCGCAAGTTTTAAATAAATCATAGTTCGGTGAACTGATTTTTGAAAAATTTTAATGTTTGATTAAACAACGGTGGCATATTTTGAAGCCAAATTGGGGCCTTTGATAACGAATTTGCAAATTTAAAAGCTTCTTCTGATTCTAATTGTAAGCTTGATAAATTAAAATCATATAAACCATATAACGGTACTCCACCATTTGCCAATGAGTCAATGTGTCGTAAATTAGAAATTGCATATTGGATTTTTAGTTCACCTTGTTTAGTTATTTTTTTGAAAGGGCCTGAATGTGGTATTTTTAGCTCGTTCATAATATTTGACAAATCTGTGAGATTTACGTAGCCTATTTCAATAATTGTTGGCAAAATAGAAAGATTAGTTTTTATTGCAGTCTCAACGGTATCTTTTAAAATATCGAAATAAATTGGGCCAAGAAATTTTCTGTCATCGACTATTTTTGATTTTCTATTTTTAGTGAAATAATTTGAGTGTGTCCATGCAAAATAAATATCTTCCCACTCGGCAGTTTGACTATGATAATACTGCTTTAAAAAAGTTTTAAATTCGTTAACATTATCTTCTTTGAAAGTAAAGCCGTTAATCCAATCAGTTAACATTTCAGAAAATATAACATGAAGTGAATTTTCAAGCAGGAAAGAGCAATTATGCATTTGAAAAATATTTTCGCAAATTTGAAACAGAAGATTAAAATAATGCCATTTGTTGGTGTTTTTTCGTTTTATCACAGAATGCAAGGAATCCAATTTTCTTTTCACTTTTTGATAACTTTTAGCATCAAGTGCAATTGCCGGACGCATTTGCCGATCACATTTATTTTTGAAAATCAGCGTACAAACTTGTAACAACCGAGTCATATCTTTAATCCAAGCATGCAGTTTCTCTTTTTCCTCGTGATAAGTATTTCCGATTCCTTGAAAACATTGAGGGACGGGGCTAGTTGGCGACGCCAAAAAAATTTCACGATTCGGATCATAGTCTGTATAAGTTTTTGTCGAAAAATTTTCTTCCAGTGAACTCTCGTCTGAACTATCGTTAAATTGCGTGTCTGGAAAAACGGGTAAATATGGCAATGAATTTACACGTAAATTAGAAAATTTATTCGTAATATTTTCGGCGGTGTCATCTGTGTCACTCATTTTTTTCGAGTGACATTGAGACTCTCTTTTTTTCTCATGGACTACGCGGCTTGTGTAAACACTACAAACGCGCGCGATCATGTTCCGCCTCCTCGCCATATTTACTTTTTCGATCGTAATCGCTAAGTAAATTTTTAAGCTAACCTAATTATACCTTAATGATCAATTTCCCATAGACCTTTATTTGACCAGAAAGCTTATAAAAGCAACTACCTAAAATTTTTTAGTCAGATTATTTTTTTATTTTTTTTTGTGTGCAAAAAAAATGTCTTTGCTTTTTAATTTACCCCTTGTTGCGTTACGTCAAGTCTATGACCGATGTGACAATATGTCAAAGCTAAATATGACAAAAATGTTCATTAAAGAGGGCCAGAAGCATCGTCTAGAAATGGCGGGATGTCATCTTTTCAAAGAGAGATTTCATTGTTTTTTGTGCCAATTGGCATTTATGTATGACGAGTGTACCGCAGAAGAGTTAAATTACAAAACTTTGGGTATGCAATTAATGTATTATTGTGACGAAGAGCGTCGATATAATGACGGTTTGGACGCAGACCTCATGAGCTTCCGAAAAAGACAAATGGCCGACCAAGTTCACTGTCGGGAGATGAACAACGTATTTGCCTACTTTATGATGCGTATGGATACGGTTTTTAACACAACCGATTCCGATGAACTTATTCGCCATATCAATGAAGTGCACCAGCCGCATCATTTCTTTCCTGAAAAATTTTGGGAACAAATTCACGACGAATTAAGTTCCACGTTACATCAATTAACTACGGCAGACATCATGGTTGATCAGGAAGTACTGGATAATTATTTCGATCAATATCGTGACATAGAGCGATTGAACAAAGAATTACGCTCCTGTGTCAAGATCATGGTCCGGGAGTTACAAACGTATCACGCAGTTGGCGCATCACATGAAGGCGACATTAAACTCGAATATGACGGTAAAATGGAATTGTGGGTAGAACAAAAGTCTATTCAAACCTTTTGTATTTTTTTGACCCACTTGGAAGAGAATTTCGACATGTCAGCAGAACATGCCGTCGGTAAGTTCACTTTGAAAATAAACAGATTATTCCCGAATGATCTTAGGATAATCCGATTTTTTTACAAGCGTATCCTAAATTTTGCACTTTTAACCTCGATTTTATTTTTTTGCCTCAAATTTGTAACAAATATTTTTAGTTCAACGGTTGATTCATCAGTCAAACGTCGGTCACATGCTCGCCACGACTATGAAAAATATGGTTTTGGGAAAGCACATACATTTTGGATTCGATCCTCGACCGAATTTTGCTCACGTGTTCGAAAACTCTGATAATCACGGATGGTTGCCTGACAAAATAGCATTTTACGAATCCCGTCGCGCCGGAGATTGGTGAAAAACTGCTGCCTGTACTTTTCAAGCAATTTACATTTTTAAAACTTAGGAGCTTTCAAGTCTCAAATCACTTCTTTTTTACCAGACCCGTTAATCAGTCACCACTGGTAATTTTAGCAGCAATATTTTTTTCGTATTTTACATATGTCAGAAAAAGGTTTTTTTTAACTTAAAAAAAAAAGCTTCGTATTTTTTATGCTCGTGTATAATTTTTACGATCGTAATACTCAAAGCTTCAGTCTTAAATATTTTTTTGCTTCGGATTTTTTTACACACGTTTCAAGTATTGACTAAAAACATATCACACCAGAAAACTTTAGTCAAGTGCGCAAATAGTATTCGAGAAAACATACTATGCTGGAAAACATGTACCCTAAAAAAACATTAAAAATGTGATTTTTCGTGCAAAAAACGTAAAAAAATGTAAAAATCAGTGATATATGAATGTTTTCTAGGGGTACATGTTTTCCAAGTGAACATGTTTTCTAGCCTACTAAATTATTTTCACGCAAAAAACTCAAAAAAATGTACAATTAGGCACATTTTGTTTATATATACGTGTTTTCTAGACCAACATGTTTTCTCAGGGTACATTATTTCCAACCCTATATTTTACTTCTTCCTATATGTGTTTCTTTATATTATTTTTCAAACAATAAACGTTATTTCATGTGATAAGTTGCCGATTATTAACATAACTTTGACCGCGTCAGTATCATAGGCCCAATATTCAATTGTGGATTATGGTACGTGACCCGAAAAATGTTACGTTATTTACTTTATTTGTTCATTGTGTCTTTTTTTTGCAAGACTTTTATTTAAATACGCATTTCACTAATCCCTAATTAAATAATGCACCATCTCGATTCATCGTGTTGGCCCGAGCGGCGCGCCGCATGAGAAAAAAAAGAAGAGAGTAAACATACCTGATCAAACATAATAATGTACTAGATCATACTCACTTCACATTAGTCATCATCGTAAAAAAAATGAAAGACCGTACTTGCTCACTAATAACCGTGGGAAAATTTTGAAAAATTATTCTGACAAAAAAAAATTTTCGAAAATTTTTTCGAAAAAATTTTGGAAAAATTTTTCAGAAGAAAAAAAATTTTTGTCAGAATAATTTTTTTTCTCAAACCGCAAATGTATAAAATTGTTGCAACGAACCGCGGTTGTCAGCAGAAAACGCGGTTGGTTGCAAAAACATTTTTATACAACCGCGGTACCTGGTTACACTACTGAATATTACGCCTGAGGCATATTATATGCGGCATATAACATTTTGGTTGGTTTATGAGTCATAAATTATGATAACGTAGATCTTCTAGAACGAAAATTTCGAAACAAATATTGGTCATTTTACTTTGTTTGAATCTCCATAATTTATGGAGCTATTTATTTATAGAAAATTATCGAATAATTAGACGGATAAAATAATCCGCATAAAATTATCGCTGTTGGTGTCACGGGTAACCGTTTGTTATGGTCGACGCGCTCTTATTGGTCTGTTTCATATTACGAAAACGGAGGATATCCAATCATCGCGCATCTTAAACCTGTCAGGCCAAATAAAAAAAGGACAGACTGTCAAAAGTTTTTTGACTGTCAAAAAATAAAGTTTTTTTTTCTGGAACCTTTGCGTGGTGAACGTTCATTTTTCTGATTGTAGGTTTACCCGCTACACCTCAGGTAAAAAATGCTGTATTTTTGAGACTATACCGCTTAAAATTTGACATTATGAAATATTAAGAGAACNAGCTTTGATGACCTTTGACTAGACCCGTCGCCAAAAATGAGATTTAAAGGGTAAGTTGTTATTTCCAAAGGTTCCCCTCCGGTCATTTTATCGTCACGTATTTTCATATAAGCAGTGCGATTGAGCAGGTTTGATTGTGCTCCACCGTCAACTAAAAACTTGACAGATATACGGCCAATATTTGCGGTGACGTAGATAAGTTTTGTTGTTAGCGGATTGGAAATGTTTTTTTGTGAATATTTAGTTTCTTTTTTGCGGGACGAGTTATTTTCCCAGTTTTTATTTGTTTTTTTATGTTTATTTTGTTTTAGATTTTTTATGTGTTTTTTCTGCCCAGTTGCGGGACTTTTATTATTTTTCACCACGTTTATTGATACATTGTTTTTGTTGTCTTTTTCGAAACTATTATTTTCAGTACTTATATCAGTATTAACATTTATTATGAGTTTTTTGCCTTATCTATAGCGTCCTTAATTATTCCAGGTATTCTCGCGCCGAATTCATCGATGTTCTTACGGAGGTTAGTATTGTCGATTTCCAAGTTCATAATCTGCATTTGCATTTCTTCTTGTAACGA
>SCLG01000934.1:0-23664 GCA_004367875.1 Oikopleura albicans
AGGATAGGATTACTAAACGGTATTATTATCGCTGAAGGCATTAAGTAAACTTGTGTAGAGGATTGGTTATAGGAGGGTCTGGTTATAAGGTCACAAGGCCTAGTCATCTTTTTTGACCTTACCTTAATTAAGGTCAAGTCTTTTTTTTCGAGATAAATCATGATTTTTTTACTTTTTTGGGTTTTAAATTTAGAACGAGTCATATACCGGTACATTTAGAACGACACGGGAAATAATTTGTTTATGGAAATCATGTCTTTTTTGCACGAATGAACACTTTTACTGTAATTAGTCATAATTATTCTAACTGTGACAATTCTGGAAAATGGTGATTGAAAATTACCGAACACTAATTATTCTAGATTTATTGTTATCGGGTCGGTTTGTAGAATCGAAATACAATCAGAAAGAATTTAACTGCCCTCGAGTAAACACCAATATTCGAGGACAGCAATAAATAAAAAACTCAAAAAAGAGGAAAAAATAGAAGTTTGGTCAAATAAACTACAAAATAAATTAGAAGCATCAACACATACACCAATTGGAGCGGAACGGCAATAACAGGAACGGATTTCTCTGAAAAATAGAAAAAATAGAAGAAACCATTTGGTAATTAGAAACGGGCGCGCCTGATTGGTGGAATGAGACGAAAACGCAGCGGACTATAAATTTGGCGGGGAAAAGCGGCCAATGAGATTAGATCCAGCCTGCAGATAGTAAATATAAAGAAATCCGCTTAGAAAATTCTCAGCAGATTTTATTCATCACCAGAGGATAGATAAAACGAGAAAAAATCAAAAAAGGTGAGGAAAATTGTCAGAAATGACAGAATTACCCAGTCACTTTACCAATGAGTGGTTGAAATACTGGAAAGAGAAAAATCATAAAAAGTACCCAGCTGGTGTATTAAAATGGTTTCAAAAAAGTGATATAATGGAAAATCAGTCACTTTGCCGAAGTGCGGCTGAAATACTGATTAAAAAAGCTCTAGAGAAAAAATGCCCAGCTGGTGTATTGAATATGGCTTGAAAACCAGCTATCATTTAAAAAATCAGTCCCTTTACCAGTGTGTGGTTGAAATACAGAATATAGAGGAAACCTAAAATTATATACATTTAGAAAAACAACCCCTGGAACACATAGACAACACCGGAAAGCTTTCCCGACTGACGGACAAATCGTTACAACAGACGGGCAAGACTGAAAAGCACACCCTGAGTGGGCCTCAAGGCAAATATTAAAACCAGCTGGTGGAAGTTCAAAAGGTACCTAATCGATTGATAATTCAATCCCGGGGCTAAAATAACGCCAGATAAAGCAGGGACCACTGCTAGGCAACTCTGCAAATCAGAGAAAAAACCTGAAGACTAGATAAGCTAAAATGTTAATTTAGTTCGGAAACAGCTGAGCCCGACCAAAATACAGCAGAAAACGGAAGACGGCAGAGAGGAAAACTACGGCGACCCGACTCATATAAGGTACATGATCAGTCACTTTACCATGTAGGGTTGAAACACTGAAAAATACTAAATAAGAGCCTCCCGGCTCTTCAAAAATTATGGACGGCACTCAGTAACTAACATTGATTTGAAGCCAGACGGTTTGAGTTGCCCTGGCTGACAACATAAAACAAATACGGGTCATACATAAGTTACATTTTGTCAAGGAGTCTAGCAAAGGGCGTAAATAACACGAATAAAAAGGCCATAAATAATTATGGTTTTTAGGCCGAAGAGAGACGCCTGATACAGCCAGTAGCGAGCCCGGCAAAGAAGAAAACAAAAAACACCAGCTGGGAAATCTGAAGCACAGACCTGAAAGGTAAATAAGAAACACCTTAAAATACCAGCAGACAAAATCTAAATTGATGACACATGATAAGCTCTGATTAACCCGTAAAACAAAGAGATCCAAAAATAAGATTAGCCGTGACGATCTTTCCACGCGGCTACTTATCAGGCCTAGCCTCAACAGGCGAGATTATGTCAGTTAAGCGATAACTAAAAAGCCAATTTAGATGTCAAAAGAATGGAAATTGATGGTCGATGGCCACAGCTGGGCTGACCTGGAAAAACACCGCTTCATACAACGGTTTCTCCAGATGATGAAGGATAACTCGAAGCTACCAGAGATCCTTAACACAAACTTCATTACACTAATCAACGAGAATGATGACGACATACTGTTACTGAAATGTGATGATAAAAGCGAAGGCCTGGGGAAAATCCTGGCGAGACCTCCCACAAATGGAGACCTGAACCTAATCATGGACATTGTCCACGAAAGCCACTTCGTCAAGGTCAAAATGCGTTGTACGGAAACGAAGAAAGAACAGACCATAACCCTGGTCGTGGGAAAGAACACCAGCTGGTTAGCAGTGAAAGCAATTATCCTGAACCTGGCAAAGAAATTCAAGTTATGCCTAATGCCAAAGATGGCAATGTTTGCCACGGAAAACACCCTCGAAGAAACGGGCCAAAGGCTCATATTGGACTACTGGACACTACACGAAAATTTCGAACACGACCCAATACTCAAAACACGAAACCCAAGACGTGTAGGAGCGGTGACAAGAGCCGCCGCTTTAGCGGATAATCAAGAAAGGTACGACTTGACGCACTCAAATGCGCCGGTAAGGACAGATATCATAATTGACCGATTGTCAAGAATCCCAGCTGGTGTAAAATTTGCGGATTTCCTGAACGAAAAAATAGGTCCCTTTATCGGGAGCCTACGGGAAGAAAGGCAAAAAGTTGAGCTGATAGCATTTATTTCTGACGGATCAGCAGATAACAGCATGACGACGGCAAACCCTCCCAGAGGAGGCTATGAGATGCCGTATCTCAATCGGATGGGAAACGTGGCCATCCCAGTGCTCAACACAAACGGCGAGGATATCACCTTCCCGGTAAATATGAAAGGGAACAAAGACGGAGACGCTCTCCTGAACTTCCTGACAGATGCGACGACGTTATGCACGCCTATATCGGGAATGACAGTCACCATGCCAGTACTGGTCTCGGAGGAAGAAAAACTACTCCACCTACTACCATTGGACCGACTGCTCAAACTAACGGCGGTGGAAAACGCGATGTCATCAGAGCTACGATACACGGCGAGTACAGGAGAATACGCATCCATGGACCAGTTCGCCACTATCGCAAGTTCACTACATACAAAGAAACTCGTGCTAAGAATTCTTGATTTGCTACTTATGACGAAGAAAGAACTACCAGCTGGGCTCAAACATTCAATCTACAAGAACAGCGAATCGGAAGAATCCGTATGGAATTTCATTGTGAACATGAAAAAACCATTGAATGAAAGGCTGTCCAAGCTCATGCTGCTCACCACAGCGATGATACCGGAAGTGGATGTACTTCTCGAAGAGGAATTTGTCAACACATTCTACGACAGTGGAAATATAAGGAGGCTGGAGAAGATCAAAACGTACCTAACATCGGTATTTAAACCAGCTGGTGAACGAAAACCAAAGGAGGTTTTCATGGTTACGACAATAAAGCACATGGCGATTGAAATCGTATACCAGACACTGAAAAAACCGGTGGCAACCATGGGCTCAAGCCATCAGTGGCTATCACGATCGAAAAGACTAATGAAATTAGTAGTCTTTACAGAACTGGGCACCGATGCGGCAAACCTTGACCTGATGTGCCTAGAACAAAGACACAACCAGGGAAAGTATAATTTCAAGAAGACATCCCAAGCTATAAAAGCAGCCCTGGCGCAAACCCAAGCCCACTCCGATACAGCGAAGAAGCGAAAGCAGAATCGCGAGCCGGAAAACTTAGATGCATTACGAACGTGGTGCAACAAAGGTTTCGACTACCGAAATAGCATCGCCATACGGAGATCAAAAGCTCGGGAAATGCAACAACTAACCGATCTCAGGCGAAAGGCGCTTGACCAGCTGGTGAAAGTGCTCAAGAACCTGAGGGAAGGCGAAAAACAGCTAGGAAACATCAATCCAAACAACCCAGGCGATCAGCTGAGAAATCTGGTGCTGGAGGATCGAGACCTCTTGAAACTAAACCTGGCGCACACACTCATCTTTCTGAAGATGGAAAAAGCAGCGGGAAAAAACGTCGATGATGAGTTAAACATCATAGACAAATGCATTCAACTCCTGGACCCAAAGGCCGAGGTACGGGACCAGATTACGATTCAGATGGGTGAAGAGACGAAAACCCTTACGGTCGAAAACCCTGAATGCGGCCTTGTCGGCATTGAGAAAGGTACAGACAAGGACAAAGCCACAAATACGACGGGTACCGCACTGAATGCTATATGGTCGTCTGAATCTGGTGAAGTCACAACATCAGCGAATATTGAGAAATTCCACTTAATCATTCTACTGAATAGCATCGAGAATGATAACATTGAAAAACAAATCGAGGTGCTGAATACCTGGCTCAGGAAAGACGAAAAGGCAGACGCCTGGGAAGGAGCCCGGAAAACCAACGCCGAAATACAGGAGTTGAGAGAGGAAAGAAGAAAACTCCTGAAAAAGCACAGAATATGTGGGAAATCCAGACCTAACGGTAATGGATGCGTTATGCCAGCTGGTGAAGATGGAGTCTGCAAAGAGCACATGGCTTTAAAACAGGTGGACCCAGAAATTATGAAGAACACCAGATTTTTTCACTGGCACTGGAACAAAAAGCTTTTCACGCTCACCAACCCGGTATCACAACCAGGGTCAAGGGAGAAGAAAACCATTGAAATCACAACGTTGGGACACCCGGTGGAAATAAACAACAACCAACAAGCCAGCTTGGCCAGGCAAGTCTTCGATTACGAGGCCAATTTCTTCGTTGACAACTGGCAAAAATACAGGGCGGCTAAGAACCAACAAGGCCTGGGCCAAGAAAACGCTAGGAAAAACTTCAACAACGCAATGGCGGACTTCCGAAACCTCAATACGATCGATAAGCTAGATATCTTCCAGCGTCTAGACGCTTTAGTGCAACAAAGGCACTCGGGCAGGTTTGATCCGACGATTACGAGCACAAGGGAACAAGTGAAAGTGTACATCCGTACACTGGGCTACCTTTCGGATGCACAGGGTTATCAGGAGTTTAACAACGAGATCGAGTGGCTATCAATTGTAAGGTTAGACAACGACGGACAATCCATCCCCGAAAACTTCAATTACGAATCACACGCCACAGTTAGAAACATCCCAACTGGTGTGACAAGTGATGGCCCAGTGACCAACGCTGGCCACAAGGATATAGCTTTCTTTGGTCCGACTCTGAAGCAGACGAACAATACCCAGCTGGTGATAATCTGCGTACAGAGTGCATGGACCCCGAGGCCGGCCAACATCGATAAGATAGGACACAGGAACTACTCAGCGCCACTCAACATCAAGTGGGCGCCAATCTCGTCCATGAATACATCCTTCACAACAGCGCAAAAACATGGAGATGTATTGGGCTTCGTGGACTATCAAAGAAACGCCAAACCCACAATAATCACCATAGACGAGGTGATCCAGATGGAATGTTACAAAAATTTCTGCGCAGCCAATGACATCACGGTACCAGCTGGTGGGCTAAGTGATAGAAAATCGAAGGAAGAATTCCTAACACTGATCAACGCCCCGGCCATGAGGCTAGGAAGAAACGAAACCAGACATTATCAGGAACGGGCAAATAATGAAGTAGAAGGTACGGACAAAAAGTCCGCATCCTTACTATGCAGTACACGAAGGGACGTGACCACCCTGTTCACGCTTGCGAACGACATGCATCCACATGGAATCAGAATGGGCACACTCTTCTGCTCCACACATGCTCACGGAAGATTCCTAAGAGGCATCGATCTGGGTGACGTCGAAACATCGGACGCCCTAGCAAAGCTAAACACAACACAGCTGAACAGAGGCGTACAGAACATGGTGGAAAGCAAAGTGATACAAGATGGTTCGAAGATAAACATTGGTGAAACGGCCAAAAGACCAGTGATAAGCGTCTCCATAAGCACACACCAGCTGGAAAAAAGTGACGAACCACACCGAAGCCCAAGAATAGAACACCTGGGCCACAAGATAAAAGGACTCCTCACGAACGTATCAGTCATTAAATCAAACATTGGCACAAAGTCAAGGGACTGTAAAAAACATGTGGTAGAATATGTCGAGGCGTCAGATAAAATCTTCAACCCGATGACAGCCGAAAACCTTGCATATCACGGGAACCCACAACATCAGATGATTGAGGACGTACGAGAGGACGACAGAACGGTTAAGATCTCGGACATACCCAATGGGAACTCCGGAGTCTATGCGAAAGTGAGTAACAAGGGGAACCAGGAGAAATACCTTTCACACGTCGAACGCCTTGAGGTGGTCAAGAAAATCTTCGAGACAGATACAAGGCAGGCGACACAAAACCCAACATCACGAGCACTGAGCATGGTCGAGACCTCAATCCCGACTCAAAGGTCGAGGAGCAGGATCGGAATAAAACTCTACCCACAGGAACCGGTAGTCCTAGAAGAAATGACCACAAACATAGTCACAGAACGAAACTCCGTCTCATTGATAAAACTCGCGGATTTCATCAAGGACACTTACGAAAACTGGGACACTGATGACAACCCGGCCTTAAAAAAGGTGCTACTGCCAAGCGGTATCTTGCAGGTGGACTTACACAATGGCCTGGCTAAAAAAGTGGACCAGAGGAATCTGGTGGGGAACGAGAAGAAATGCAAATTTCTGGACGACGCCCACCATTTCTACGATCACTTCCCAGCTGGTGAAATCATCCACAACCAAAAACGGAAACAAGAACACCTCCGTAATAGGCACGGTGGGAAACTAATGCCTACACTGGAGGAGGATAAGAAACTAACAACAAGGTCGATTCTTACCAAAGGTGCACAATCAGAGTCGCAGAAGCTGAACCGAAAAACAGAAAACGAGCAGAAAGAGACGGAGGAAAAACAGGAAGCGATACTCAAACTAGACACCTACCAACGCTCAAGGGAAATAATCTCGGCCCAGGAATCGGAGACCCTTGAGAAACTCTTGACGAGAACGGCAAGAAGAAGAGCGGAACTGGTTGAAGAGCTTATGGCGGTTAATGACAACCAGCTGGACAACCAGGCACCAGTTGGTTTAACGGAGAGAACAGCAAGGGATCAGACTCTACGGGATGCCTTCCTACTGGTAGATTCCTACGAAGAATATGTGGAGGTGGTGCGACAGGCAGGCCTGACATCACTGATAACACCAGCTGGGATGATTAAGTACTTCAAAGTGCACGGAGATTTTCCAGGCGGACAACGCCAGAAAATCATCAGATTCAACAAAAGACTTTGGAACGACTCAGAACTGGGCCACCTAATATCCCTCATTGATGAATCAACCATCCTCCGCACCCAAATCAACAAAAACAACAACCAGATTTTGTACGCAGACAACGTCGAGGCTGCGGACCAAGTCGAACAACTTATAAGACGTTTCAACACATTATAAGGTAGATAAAGAAAAGTCCCTTACTGAAATGAGCGTGAAAATTTTACCTTAAAATATTACGGAAAAAATCTTTTAAGAAAAAAGCACCAGCTGGGAAAAGTCAAAACACTCCCCAAAAAATGGACGGAAGAAAAAACCACACAAGATAACCGATGATAGAAAAATAGAACTCCCGGAAACAAAACTGCCAAACAAAAAACATTCCAAAAAACAAACAGTCCATAAAATATGATGTAAAACACAAAATATACCTATCTGCATAGCTTCTTAAAACACTCGTTATGAATTTAATAAACATGTAACAGGAAAAATTCGGCAAATAAACAAATGCTAAAACACTCTAGATTCTCCGGAAACCGATTATTAGCAGGAAAATTTTATTACGCAGTCAGATATGAACTTAACAGACATAAAAAGGGTCAGACAAGACCTAATACTGGAATGCAATCGACAAAAGCAGGAAATTATGCAAAACTATAATCAAGGAGACATTATTACGCGGAACGTGGAAAAACTGGTAATATAAAATAATTCTAGACTTAGAAAAACACCAACTGGGATAATAAATGGACTATGAATTAGAAAAATAAGAATTCTTGAAATCAAAAATGGGTCCACAAAATTTACTAATCTCTAGAATTTGACAGTGTCGAGTTGACTTTTGAAACTTTTATTTCAATTCAGTCAACTTTTAGACACGAACCCGATTGCATATCAGGAAATACAAGAAGAAATTAAACAAATTAAAAAGAAAAGAATTAGCAATGTCGCAGGCACAGGTAAAGAAAAAACAGGAACCGGGATGGGATCTAACCCGCTGCCATTTTCTAACCCAGCTGGGAAACCAGTTGGGAAGAGTAATGGTCTCCCATCTCGCGCCACAGAAAAAGGAGATAAAACTGGAAAGAATGGAGCTGACTAAAAAACAGCAGGAGGAAGAGACGGCCAGAGCCGTAAAAGAAATAGAGGAAATATCGTCTGAAGGATCACCAGAAACTCTGGTAATAGACGAACACGTGGACCGGAAAAAGCAGAAGGAGATAGAGGCGGCGCACCACCAGCTGGATAAGTTGAAACATGAAATACGCTCAAAATTCGACTCAGTAGAGAACCGGCCACTATCACCGGACGAGGACTCCACACCATACTGGCGATCGTACACCGGCGAGCTTCTGCGTAGGGTTATGAAACGCAAAACGGAAATATTTCTTCAAATCACCCACCCAAAAACTCCACCCTAGAAGTACAAACTAAAATCATGATAAGGGAATTACATAGGAGGTGTTGGGAAAAGCAGACTTAAAATAGTAAATTAGACACAAAAATGGTTAAAATCCCAAGTCTCATTATATCACAGCCGACATAACCCAAACAAAGTTTAAAATTTTCGCCTTTATCAGCCAAATCTATAAAATAGACGTCCTGCGAGGAGAGAAGCCAAACTACAACCCAAAACCGCTTGCGATTAAATGGAGCGATCCAAACTACATGAAGACGCTAATGGACTTACTCCAGATAGAAGGAAAACAGGAGAAAAACACCAGCTGGGAAAAAACAGTTCAGGAAAAAATAACGAAGGCCCTGAACGAGCCAAAGTTCATAACATTTATCGCAAGCCTGGCAAAGAAGGAGTTTACAAACAACAAAACAAAACTGATGGACGACATGCTAGAAAAGATGGAGGAAATTTTCCCAAAACAAGAAAATCTCCCTAAATCAGAAGTTCTAGAAAAATGGAATGAGAACGTCCTCACAAAAGTCAAATCCGAGGTATTAGAACCGGCGCTAGACGAATATGTATCAAAGAAGGACAGCCATAACCGCCGTTTCTTCTTGATGCAATACCCGAATGGCCATTTCCCGGATCTCGTAGCGGACTGGGCAAACGTAAAGGAAATCCCGGGAAAATTCATCAGGCAGCTAGCAGTCTCGGTAAAATACCATGGCGGCCCATCTACAATCATGTACCTCACTATGCTGGAAATGTTCACAGCGGACACATCGGACAGCTTCGAAATGGATTTCATCAGAGCTCTTCTGGCAATTTTTGCGACCCAAAAGGTGGACAAAAGACTCAGATTAGAACTGGATGCGACCATTATCATGAACGAGGTCCAAAAAATCTACCAGCTGGTGTTAGACCCAAGTGCCCTGAACATGAGCGACATAGTCCGAATCCTACAGGTCATGGGAAGCTGCATAAACAGATCCTTGACACTCAAGAAGTCAGCCGTGACGCCTTACTTTGCCCGAGTGAGACATGTCCTGACGGAGATAGGAGAATGTAGAACCATGAAGGGATCGGAAGCATGGGAGCTACTGAAGAACCTACTGCCTGAGTACATGAAGGGAGACGACACAGTCATCGCACAAATGGAAAAGGATCTGAGAAAAGGAACCAACAACAAACGCTACCGAATGTGCATGGAAGGAGCCGTCTCATATTCAAGCGGATCAAAATTTTATGCACTCCCCTTCCTCCCACGCGTCTGCAACCCGACAGCGCTATACGAAAAATTCTACGCAAGCGCGCCCAAGGAACATGACCAGAAGACTTCAAGAAAGCGCGAACGATCCCGCACGCCAAAAAGAGGTAAGAAAACCATACCAGTTAAGGGTAAAACATGGGCAAACAGGAAAACGGGTTAACACTAACTATCCGAAGCAGAAAACTCGTTAAAAAACACTTATAAAACCCTGACTAAACCTCCAAAGTTCAGAAAAGGAGCCACAGCATGGCGAGTCAGGGATCTTCGAACTTCAGCAGTATCGCCAGCCAACAAGAATTTACAGACAGCCTTCCGATCTCAGAACCGGCTACAATAAACCAGCTGGTAAACGAGACTATTGGTACTGATGCACTGAACGAAGTAACCGGAATTGAGGCTTTACATGAAATCGACTGCGCTCTAACACCATTCGAAGCAGACTTCATGTACGCCTAAAAACACACACCGGGAAAAACAAATTAGAACCCAAATTCCAACTGAAAACAAAATTTTCACTGCCACACTGTTTCGGAACATTAGGAAATAAAAATTTTACGGACAAAACCATAAAATCTCTTAATAAGTCTAGAATGCATCGCTTTAACGACTACGCAATGTCCATGAACCGCTCCATGAACCGCTCCAATAGGAACAACAAGTCCTTTCTCGAAAAATCGAATGAAATAACGAAAAAACATACGGAGCGTTTCTTAGGTAACAAAATGACAAGCCTGAGACAAACATGACAATAACATTACCTATTAAGGAGAGCTGCGAATGCTGACCTCCCATGCAGGGGAAAGTGGACTTAACCCACACATGGTGAACAGCATGATTGCCCATCGTGACACGAAAATAATGACTGATAATGTCGCGAACGTTGGATCCCAGCTGGATAAGATCGAAAGATCCGTCCAGCACATGGCCATGGGAAACGTCAATATCAGGCGTCAAATTCAAGTCACGGGCAATCGAATCCAGCGAGGTATGGCCTATAATCGAAATCGGAACACCCGCCAAAACAATGGCCAATGGTACCACCAGCAACGTAGGACACACGCACGAAGCGGTCACCCCCACGGTTTCAACCGAGGACCATCCTACCAACCACAACCTCGTCAAGGTAACCTAACCTCAAACTCAGACACCTGAGTTAAATAAATTAAAACACAAACTTAAGGACGACAAGGTGAGAGGAAGCATGTAGCCAACTACATAAGACCATACAGTGGCACCTCCCCGGGGGCAGGACCACAAAGCCAACAGCAACCAATCCGCACAATCGTCTCAGACAGGGTAGACAACGCACGCCAAGAACCAACAACATGGCAGGAGACCGAACAGAGGCGTGCCGACGGAAACGAAGTAACACCTCTGCAAGGTACTTCCAACAACATAGAAGTACCTCTGGTCAACACGACACGGCCACAGCCAAAAATAACACTAGAGGTTGCAGCGGAGTCAGGCCTGGCCAAGGAGGCACCGAGTACGGTAGCATTGGTTGAAGCAACCAAGTCACCAGCTGGGGTACAAACAAGACGACGCCAATACTCAGAGGTCGCGGGGGAGAAAACAAACAAATAAGAGATCAGTTCTGACCATTCCAGCTGAGCATACAATACTTAACTGCCATGATCAAGACTGTACAAAATAGAAAATAAAACCAATAAAAAATCTTAAAGTCTACTTTAAATTTAGACAATGACGAATCGGTTTTATGAGCACTTTAACACGAACGGCGGCATCCTGAACCTAAAGTTATCCAAGATATGGGCAGACCTAGTAGCTATGAGAGTCAGAAATGATAATTTGGAAGCCATTCTGGAGCTCACCACCTCGCAGATGATTGACAGGGACAGGATGAAGAAACTAGACTACCTATTAGTGATACTGGACTACCTTCCTCTACTCGAGAAATACGAGGTATACGATCGACTCAAATGGTTGGCAGGGCAGTCAGAAGAGGTCACAAATTTCGAAAAACCATTACCCATCTGACAACCAAATTTACTAACAATAAAATTTAAACGTATACGTAAAACATGAACTTTTTAAGAATGGTTTACGCTAACACGATCATGGTAAAGGACGCAAAGGCAAAGAAAAGAGCGCTAGGCTTCAAATACCCAACGCTAGGCAGAACAATGACGAAAGAAGCCGTTTGCTCTCTGTCACCAGCAGCATTCCAGCTGGGAAACACCATTGATGACGGAGACAACGACTGGGACCTACCGGAAAGAATCCGGAGGAACAAGCTCTCTGAGCTTTGGATGGAAAGCCAAGGCTGCTCTTTTCTACACCGAACGCGCCTGATAGAAGCCACTGTTACCTTCCAATACCAGCTGGAAACTTTCGGGCACAGGATTTCTCTAGATGCGATGACAGAAGTAGTCCAGACATTGAAAAAATGTTGGACGAAAACAGTCAATGGAAAATACAAGACAATCACCGAGTCGCAAGGTAAAATAGTGAACAAAAGATTAAACAAAGTTAACAAATGTGTAATTACAGGAGAACCATGGACGGAAGAGGATAAAGAAGTGATAAAGCATCACCGCTACAGGCTGGGTGTCCTCAATGCAGTGAAAAAAGCAAGAGGCTGGATCCTATGGAGAAAGCGGAGATGCACCTATGACAACTTACTGTTCCTCTCCCACACCATTAACCTGTTTAAATGGGAAATGGGTTACTTTACAAAATACCTATTAGACCCCATCCTTATTCAACTGGACATGATACTGGATCCAAAGCCACTAGCGGAAAACAAGCTGGCTGGGGTAAACAATGGTTTACACAACCTCTCACTTGAGGAGTGGATCCAGTTCATGTTCACAATGGACCACCAGCTGGGCAATGACGGAAACGGGCCAACAGTCATAGCACCTTCTGACACGGAAACCATGACAAATAGGTTATGCAACC
The DNA here is from genome assembly GCA_004367875.1 of Oikopleura albicans. Classification (NCBI taxonomy): domain Eukaryota; kingdom Metazoa; phylum Chordata; class Appendicularia; order Copelata; family Oikopleuridae; genus Oikopleura; species Oikopleura albicans. The sequence goes on from SCLG01000934.1 coordinate 12,916, forward strand.
TAATTGACGAGCTGGGACAATCCACACTCCCGGTGAGAGACCTGGAAAGCTATGTCGAACATGAATTGATGGTGTATGAAGCCTTACGGGCACGACCTAACACCTCAAACATCGGGTCCGGAGGGGAAGCCTCGACAATCACACACGATGAGACAGGCTCCCCCGATGAATCAACAAGTTTTGTGCCCGCAAGGCTTTATACACTGTCATCCTCGTCAGAAGAAGACTGAGGAACGGGGGGAAAAATTTCCCACGTCAAAAACCCAGCTGGGAAGGCCAGAAAACTGTAAAACATTAAAACAATTCAAAAGCCAAAAATCATTACACCCTGCCACACATTAATACAACTCCATTTCAGACTGTGACAACATGAAATCGGAAAAAGCCACGGAAAAATGGCTCCAAGAACTAGACGAGGTAATGGCATACTCAAGAGCACTAGGACTCTACAAACTAGAAGACCCAAAACCAGAGGCTTGGTCATTCCAAGAAATAGACCAAAGAATGGCTACAGCGGTCAAGAAAGGAAAATTTAAGCTGAACGCGCGCGACAACAAGGACAAACCAATCCAGGCCCTCTACTTTGATGGCAGGCCCATGGAATGGCCAAAGTCACCAGCCGAATGGCAAGAATACTCGCACATGGCACTGGACCTTTTCGACCACGTATATAAAGGGAACCTAGAACCCAGCTGGGATATGGTAGCTTTCAGAGCAGAAACCGACTTCATAGCCGGAAACTACAGCAACTACACAGACATCTGGAAGTTCATAATAAATGCACTCCCATCGGACCAACTGAAACACCTAGCTTACAAAGGAGTAATGACGGGTTTCTCAGCGTTCGACAACCAAGCCAACATTAGACCGGACGCGAATAGGAAAAGATTCCGGGGAAAGGCAGTACTATCAACAAAAGCGCATTACAATAAGCTCAACAATTATACCCATAAGATGATGCAACTGAAACCAGATCAATGTGTAGAAATCTGTAACTCCAGACATCCCAACTGGGTATACTACCCCGTAGAAACGATTAAGACAAAAAATGGAAACCTAATCCAGAAGCCCTACTTACAACCAAATTCGAAAAAAGTACAGTGCAATGCGGCCTATATCCAACACACAATCGAACAATGGACAAAAAATGGCACCTTGGAGTTCCTAGGGCACGTATCCCAAGTGGTGTCTAAACTAAGAACGTCAGTGGTACTGGCAAACAAAGAAGATACAGAGGTATATCGACACTGTTTCGATGGCGGAGCTTGGAAAGATACAGAAAAATTCAAGGTCCCTTGCGAGCTTGACACAGTAGCAGGAGCCCTCAAAATACTAAGAAAAAATGACCTAATGACAACCTGGGACGACAAGTCCGGGTTTTTGCACTTCCGTTTCGATGACGATACAAAAGAATTTACGCATATAAGATGGGGACAATTCGTTTTCAGATACCATGGGGCCTGCTTCGGGCTGGGCCGAGTGCCTGGAGACTTCCAGCTGGGTAACTCGTGCGCCGTGAATTTTTTAAGAAAACACGGAATTCCGATCATGTTGTATCTCGACGACAGACTGATAGTAGAACCAGCTGGGAGCATTTCAGAAGAAGACCTTGTCAAGATACAAAAGGGTGAACTCGCGCCAAGGAATGCCTGTCTGGCAAACCTGATCTTAGCCGCACTCGGGATCTTCATGTCCCGAAAGAAGTCCCTCTCAGTCTGCACCAGAAGATGTAAATTCCTGGGCTTCATAATAGACACAGAGAAAATGACAGTTGAGATCCCAGAAGAAAAATGGACAGCCTTCCAAACAACACTTAAAAACATCCTTACAGATGGAGCGGTCTCCGCAAAAAATCTTGAAAGACTAAGAGGGAAAATGTGCTCGTTCCTACTAGTAATTAAACAGATGCAGCTCTACATCAGAAACTGCACAATTGCACTAATGAAAGCAGAAAATGAAGGCCAAGAGACAGTTTACCTCACGGAAGACCTAAGAGAAGAACTAAAAATCTGGCGAGACACTAGATACATCAAAACTGTCAGACCATGGCTAGAAGATTTCACACACCTCATGCATACTAGGATCTTCACAGACGCAAGCGGACCAGCTGGTGGATGGACGGATAGCCAAGGGGAAAATGCTAGAACCATCTACTGGAGCACCGAAGAGTCAAAATTAGACATCAGTCACAAGGAGGCATTAGCTATCTATTACTGCATAGAACAACAAACACATCTATGTAACAAAAGAATCAAAATCATGTGCGACAACCAGGTAGTCTGCTATGCCTTTGAAGTAGGATCAAGAAACAGCACACTTAACAAAATAATCGTTAAAATAAACATGCTTTGCGTAAACAGAAACCTGGTCCCCACAATAGAATGGGTCTCAACTAAACACCAACTGGCGGACGAGGCGTCAAGAACTATAGACAAAAAAGAAGAGATCATCCTACACAAGGACCTCCAGAAAATAGAGGAACATACCGGCTTAAAATTTAACCTCGACGTCTGTGCAACTTTCTACAATAAAAAATGTGAAAGATACATATCAAGACACCCAGAAAAGGACGCAATCACCTGTGATTTCTTATCATACAAAATCCAGAGAGGAGACACAATATGGGCTTTCCCGCCTTTCAAGGCAGAAGACCTTTTTGTTATGCACCTTCTGAAGCAAGACGCAAATAAATTCGCGGTCGTTTTCCACGTATACCAAACACATCCATTAGCAGCCAGCAGGGTATCAAAAGACACTACACTGATAGACCTATCAGAACTAGGTATAAATACTTACCTACCATCAAAAACCCTGACACCAGCTGGGTACTACGAAGAAAACAACCTAAAGAAGAAAACAATGTTACTGTACAGAAATTCAGAACCCTAAAACATCTATTTGAATAAAAAACTTAACAAAGCATCTATAAAAAAGTATTTAGACCGTTGTAATCTCGGAGCATTAAGAAATGCAATCAATCGAATCGGCGATGGCCATTGAAGACAATGCCATGAGTGGCCTAGGCAATGAAGTCCAAGCCGAAAAAGGCCCAAAAAACCTAATGGTACTTAAGCTAACACCAGCTACTAAATCATTAACACAAAAAATGCTTTAAGGTTTTCTACGACCCAATAACGGCAGCGGAGGCACAATTGGCCCTAGCAGGGAACGGTACAACGGACCCAACCAACATGGGTTGTGCAAGCTACCAGCTGGATCTAAAAACAAACCAGGATGACTATGCGAGAGAGGCCGAAAGTGAAAAAGCAGCATTTGACTACGTCATAAGTAAATACATACTTTAGAGGAAAAACCTAAAATACCTAAACTACCCAATTTAAGATGTGGAAGACAAGCTTAAGTCCTTGAAAGACTTAATTGAAAAGCACGAAGCCGGCACCCTGAAGACAACCCCTGGCACCAAAGAGGATACCCTGTTCAATCTCTGGAACGAGGGTAAGGTAACGCTAAAAATCTTGGCTGAAAACAGGAAGGCCGCCATAACGGCCCGAATGAAAATCACCCAAAGGAAACAGTACTGCCGGGAGAATGTCTACAAGCTGCGAAAGCAAATCTCGACCCTCCGCAAAATAGAAGGGGATAACCCAATAATTAAAGGTCCGAACGGCAGTTGGTTCCGGTCCCTCACTAACGCACCAGCTGGGGTAAACCAGCCAACTAAACGATCGGAGGAGCAGATCGGACGGGATTTCTACAACATGACTTCAGATCCGGAAGAGCTTAAAAAACTCGACCTCACGAAGATCATGAAACTGTTGCGGGAATACCGAAAGATTTACGACCCAATGCATATCATGTACAGATTGCTAAACAAAGCAATCGACCATCTCGAATGCTCCGCTTCCTCAATCAGCCGTTTCTCGGTAGCGGAAGTCCTTAGGACCTGCCTAGTCCCCCAAAACCAAATTGCTTTCGACCAAGCAAAACGGGCTGCACTTAGCACCCCGGAGGGAAAATATGAACTTTCACTCCCCTGCAATGCCACCCAACGAGTCGAAAAACTAAAGAAGGATAATAAATTGCCTAGGCAATTAGAGGAGAAGAAGAAGATCAAACTACTCCGAGAAAAACGGGAACTGCGAGTATTGAGTCGTTATGGCGGCGGATACGGAGCACGCGGTTCCCGACGGAACAATGGTCGTTACGGAGGAAACTACAATAGACGACGCCAGTCAGGCGGAAGCTATCGTGGGGGGCGCAACCGTCGCCAAGAGGGTAACGGTCGAAATTACCGCCGCAGCGGTAATCGAAACAATCAGGACCGCCAAGAGAACTCTAGAGGTGATGGCAGGAACGACTCCAACAGGTCCAATGACCGAAATCAAGGATATCAGGGTCGCCGTAATAACCAGCAAGACAATCGGCAGAATAGCGGGGGCTACCAAGGCGACAACCGACGCCCGAACAGAAACTACCAGCAGGGGAACGCAGGTTACAACAACGGTGGTAACAACAACCGAGGTTTCAAGCAGGAACGAAACGATTAAAAAAGCCCTCATTTAGACTACCAACAACAACATATATCAACATTACACTACAAACTTTAAAAAACAAATTCACCAGCTGGGAACAATGACTATTTACATAAAATGACAACAATTTAAGGAGGAAATTAATCACAACTTAAATCATTAGACTGGTGATAGGTACAATGGCGCTCACAGCATTGCAGATAAAACCTACAAAAGTGGAAGAGTTCTCAACGCTGCGAACACAGCTACTAACACGTATCATCACTGAGAGTAATCCCAGTTGGGCTACAGTTAACTTGCATTTAAAAAGTCTACAGAAGATGGCGGTAGCAGACCTTAAAAAGAACCTCTTAAAAACACGTTTACTGACAGATGACACATACAAACTTTACCGTATTATAAATGAACTGGCCTTAGACGAGAATGAGCTCCACACAATAATCGCAAACCTGGCCTAAGACCATTATGCTGTCACCTTATACTTCATACCGCTGTAACAAAATAAATATAATCAAAAATCTCATCAAATAACAAAACTCGAAGATTTAGAATGGACACAGAAAATGAGATGAGCAAGGCATTTAACAAGTACAAAAAATCATTTAGAGGAAAAAAGTTAGAAGAAAACAAATCCTCATACCATAAGCCAGTCAGATGGTATTCCGAAAAACTGTTAGAAAAATTTGGAAGCGCGTGGGTACGCTGGCTACACAAACGACGAGGGTTAAAACCATATAAAATAGACAGGAGTATACTACACTTACGAAATCTAATCGAAAAAGAACAGGGTTTCATTCTGGATTGCCAAAAAAGGTCGATAAAGAAGGGTCTGGTAAGACAGGCCTTCGAAATTTTCGGTGAATTCTTGAGTAACACCAAACGGGCTACTACACTCACAGCATCGGAGGCCAACGCATGCATCATAGCCCTATGGAACACAAACCCACCAAATATAGACTCTAAGTGTGCTGCGGTCTGCCTTGCTATGGCCTTTACGACCGGCTGCCGAATAAAGGACTGCCTGCGGCTTTACTGGGAAGACCTAAAAGTGGAAAATAACCAGCTGGGAACATTCTTAATTTTCCCACTCAGGGTCTCAAAAACAAATAGATATGCGAAACAGTCTCAACAATTAACCTATCTGTGCAGGCATACAAATGCAATTAAGCTAGAATGTTGGCTTAAGAAATGGCAAAAACTAAAACCAGGAGTCAAAAAGGGTAAAATATTCAATTTCGAAAGGGGTACCATAAACACCCAAAAAATAGTGGGATATTTTAAAAGAAGGTGCGAAAAAACGAATATTAAAAACATCCCGACAGGACACAGTGGGAGAAATACGGTAGTGAAATGGCTATTTGAGGCGGGAGTCTCTGAAACAACCATGAAATTATTCATGGGATGGCACCCTACATCTCAAATGCCAATGCATTATAGAGGCTTAGTATTAGAAACAAGTAAGGTAGGAGGAGCGCATTTCTTAAGCCAACATGGAAACAACTATAATAACGCCTGAAAAATAACAAAACTTAAAAGCAAACTTTACTCTTATCTTTAAGATTGCATTTCGTGTTGATCAAAAAGTCATGACGCAAGAAACGACTTTGACAATAATTTGCCAAGATTTGGACCTATACCTGAAGCATTTTCTTTTCACGGACACGGGGGAGATGTTACGGTCCAAATTAAGACACCTCCACCAAAAGTTACCAGCTGGGAAACAAAAGAGCACAATAAGAGGGGTGCTAAACCAACTTAAAAGATGGCCAAAGGAAAAGATACTCTTTCGTACAGGCGATGTTGTAAACCACCTTGCACTGCAATACAACATCTCACCGGCACAAAAAATCCTGGAATCTGGTCGAATCATAACATCGAAGCTGGTTATGAAAAGATTAAAAAACAACGATAGAAAACTGGCAATCAAAAACGCAGACATCAAATCGGAGCCCATGCATGCTTAATGCGCTATAATAACACAATTTGTAATAAAGCGTCTATAATTTGCGTTACCCACAAATAAATGAAAAAACACTCAACAAAAACCTAGTTATTTATTCGGCGAGAAAAAACTGAGAAATACACCAACTGGTGAGCATAAAAAAGAAAAAAGGGAAAAATAAAAAACCGCAACGTCATGGATAATAATGGGTAATAATGGGTATGTTGCCATGACTGTTACGGTTAAGTAACATGTCTAAAACATAGTAAAAGAGGGGTAAAAACTTCGCCACTATAATCTATGTGTTTTATAATATGAATGAACACTTTTACTGTAATTAGTCATAATTATTCTAACTGTGACAATTCTGGAAAATGGTGATTGAAAATTACCGAACACTAATTATTCTAGATTTATTGTTATCGGGTCGGTTTGTAGAATCGAAATACAATCAGAAAGAATTTAACTGCCCTCGAGTAAACACCAATATTCGAGGACAGCAATAAATAAAAAACTCAAAAAAGACCCACCCTTAATACCCACCCTTTCTTTTCTTGAAACACATGCAAACGCAAATACCTGCAAAAATAACAGCAATAACTAATTAATATCCAAATGATTTATTTACAGCTCCTAAGGCAGTAAAAGAGGAGGAATGAAGGGGATAAAATAATAAATGATAGAAAAACACCAGCTGGTAAACGCACAAAGTTCCCCTGACAAAAATTGAAAAAATTTCTTCAAACCAACAAGACCATCCCAAAATTGTGATTTGACTGATAAAATATAAGGGAAATAGTACGACTACCATCTAGCGTAAAACAAAGTGACCCTAAAAAATAACAAGGTCAGAATGGGAAAAATAAATGACCTAAATTAACCCAAAAAGACAACACCTAAAACCCGAGCACAATTAAAACCCGCGAAGAGCGGGCCGGCCAAAAACTAAAAAATTCCGACCCGTCCGCTCTTCGCGGGGCCAAATTTAGCTCATCTAACCTGAAAGTGAAACAAAGTGACCCCAAAAACCTGAACAGGACAAAACATTGGTGAAAAAACACCAGCTGGGGATAAAGAATCAAAACAAGTAAATTGGTTAAAATAAAGGACCAAAGACGTTTAGCCAAACTTGAACAAAACCAAAAAACCCGCAGAAAGCGGGCCGACCCGAGATCTAAGAACCGGCCCGGCCCGTTTTCCGCGGAACCAAAAAACAAGTACCGAATACTCGACACCAGCTGGGGAAAGGATAAATATGAACTAGAAACAAAGTAAATTTCCTAAAATGAACGGGTAAATATGGCCAAAATATACAGCTACGCCTAAAATGCAAGATTGGAAAATAACATAACCAATGAAAGGGGGGCCAACCCCAACAGCAAAGTGGGATTGGCCTCACTTTCACGGGGAGAAAAAACGCGCAAAATGATCAAAATTGACCTTGGAAAAATATGAGGTAACCAACGGTCAAAATGGAGGTACAAATATCCTTGAATGTGAGAAGCTCTTTCTATATATGAACTGATAACGCGACCAAAATTTACAGCTATTCCTAAAAAACAAAAATGGAAAACTATACATCCCGTGAAAAGGGGGCCGACCCTAACAGCAAAGTTAGGATTGGCCTCTTTTTCACGGGAGATATACGGAAAAAGATCGAAATTGACCTTGGAGAATAAAAGGTAACTGAAGGTCAAAATGGAGGTATAAATATCCTTAAATGAAGAAATTAAATAAAAGCACACAATGGGCTTAGCAGCAAAAGATTTCCTTTAAACTAGTGCAACGAGCGTACAGATCTGGGAAAAACACAACTGGAATGAAAAGCTAACGGACCACCGCTAGAAACGGGGAAAAACATTTAGAAAAAATGTCCGAGGAAGCTCTACACACCAGCTGGGAAAAGACAGAAAATGTCTATCGGGGGTCAATCAATGGCCCAAGAGTTCGGACGATTGGGTTGTCGGCTTGAAACGTCGTCGTGGGCTGATACAGCAAATAATGCTGCCCATTGGGACCAATCGTAGTCGAACCAGGCCGCAACTGGAGATAACCACGAGACTCGTATCTACGTTTCAGCTCACAAACGTAGAGATTGAACTCCCGGACGAGAGGCCGAAGATGACCGCGATAAACGGTGCGGTAGGCATCCCGATCGGCAGCGGACGGGTTGGAGCAAACATTATTACCCTCACCATCGGTGAGGTAAAGGTCGGGCGAATTCGGATTCGCCTGGATGTCTCGCATGCGGCCAATATGGCGGGCCATACCCTCAACCGCAAACCGCATTGGCGGCATAAGATCCCGGGCCGCATCGTGAAGAGCATCGTCCAACCAATACTGGATGGCCATGCCGGTACCGGACGCACCATTTGGGAGATAATTACGGCGGCCCTGAAGGCCCTCCAACGACAGACTGGGGGCCACGACCATCTCGAGTTCGCAGCCGAACTCATAATCAACATACGTAGTACGCATGATACAAATCTGGAGGCGATGACCTTCACCACGCTCGGCACTAAACGGCCCACCAAACGTCGAACGACTGACGGTACGACCGGGGCGGAGAGTCCCTTGCGAGAAAGGAACGCGACGGAGTATGCGGCCGCGGCCGACACCAGCTGGATCGCCGCCGAAATTAACACGCTCCTCGCCCTCACGAACAAGCTCATCTTCACGGGGCGGGGAAACCAAAACCGTACGGGTCCGGATGCCGACACCAGCTGGACCAGATACCGCCCGATCGGCGGCCGCACGGACACCACTCGAACCAGCACCACCGCCGTCACGGAGCGAAGGAGAGCTACCATCGGGACCAGTGATCACAGATCGCGTTCGAACCATCACGAACCACCAATTCACTTATCTAAAAGAAAAGAAAGATTAAAAATCAGACAAAGTTTCAAATAAAACACCGGCAAACAGCCGAAAGAAATAAACAAAATAAAACACTATCCACTTATGGGAGATACTCCCCTACATTATTAATGACGTCAAAATACAGGACCAATTTAAAAGCCAACAAAATACCCAGTTAAGGTCCGAAAAAATCACCAGCTGGGAAAACATTAAGGAACCTAGGACCTTATAACCTAGAACCTTATAAACAAAAATAAAAAACCCGTCAGACATACAGGGTGCGCCGTTATATTCCACTACCCAAAGAACAAAGAGTTGCATCATAAAAAGCTCTCAAAGAAAAATGAAACATTACAGCGGAGGACCTAACATATAAAGATATGTGCTAATGAAAAATAACATCCCAAAAAAGTGAAACATAACAGCACACTCAAGGGGAAAACGAAACATAACGGCGCACCCTGTATAAACAAAAAAGACCTTAAAAAATACATAAGGGAAAAAGGACAAAAAGCCTAATAAACGGCAGGCCCAAGCAGAAAAAGGGAATACAGAATAAAAGGGCAAAAAGCCTAACAAACGGCAGGCCCGAAAAATTTAAAAAACCTTTTCTCTTATATTAGAACCAGAAATACACCAGCTGGTTAAACTTTTCTCTAAAAATTCATATTCATCTCTCCATCTTCCATCTTGGAACCAGTAACACCAAAAATATCCGAACAAGGCTCGGACAACTGCGGAAACTCCGATCTTTTCATTCCTGCATCACTAACGAACTCGTACTTTGGAATGTGAAGCGAAACAAACTAAAAATAAAAACTTTTGAAATAGGAAGCCACGGGCCAATAAAAACAGGGAAAAAATTTCAGTAAGCAAGCCCATTGGCTGAAATAGGAGAATAACACAAAATAAAAAAGAGAAAAATGAAAATAAATAAACTTGACCAAACTTCTAAAACAAACTACAAAACTACAATTAATATATTATAAAACACACATAAAAGCGGGGTAAAAACTTCGCCACTATAATCTATGTGTTTTATAATATTAAGGTCAAGTCATGTTTTTAGCCTTGCCCTTATAACCAGACCGCCCTCTTAAAATGTCCGTACGTGACTTTTGAAAGCTGTATAGCTGCGATAAAGGCCGGACTTTTCTACAGGGTTGTTAGTTTTAAAGTCTGGAAAAATGACCAGTATAAGGCCAAATCAAAAGTATGATTTGTTGCAAAATCTATAAAATCGTGTATTTTTACGTCTTTATGGGGTGAAGACCTCCAATAATTTATATGATTCATCATTTCCCAACTTTTTAGTATCCGACATAGAATGCATCGCGGTCGACAATTTCATCTGATATTAAAGCGCCCATCACGGTTATAAATGAAACGGGCCATGATATTTCGCTGACGCCCTGCTCAACATGGGTTGAAATTGACCAGACGAACTCACGCATG
>SCLG01000935.1:0-31777 GCA_004367875.1 Oikopleura albicans
GACCTTATAACCAGACCCCCTGTATATATTTTTAAATATATTTAAAACGGTTTTTATAAACCTCTTTTATAAAAAAACACGATCAAAAGATGGTTAACCCGTGTGCTCCGCAGGGATACAAATTTGTATCCCTCGCCTTTTCACTCCTTTGCCGTTTCTTAATTACGCGGAAAAGTTTGTGTTTGTCTTGGCTGAGGCATTTTTACGGGCTTTAGGGGGTATAGGAATTTTAGTTTGACATAAATTTTTTTTTCAAAATTTATGCAATCGAGGTCAGACGGAGCCCGATTTTGCCCTTTTTTGGCCTTTTTTTTCGCAAGCAAAAATTAAACGTCGTTTTTTTTCACTTTCTGGATGGAATTTGATTTTGACCATGCCTGGACCAAATGTGCGCTAATTCATGTCGGTTTCATTAAAAAAATTAAATAGCCAATCCGAGGTCCCAGTAAGCAAATGCGAACGATCAACGCACCTACAGTCGAAGCCGATTTATCGCGTTTTTGACGCATTTTTACGTATTCCAACATTGAATGGCGTTTTCTCCCCTTTTTGGTCAAAANTTAATTTCAAAGCTTTACAAAAATATTTAAAATAAAGTTCCAATTTCCGGTTTTTAATAACTTTTCAATTTATTTTATTATTATTACTATAAATTATAACTCATCATATAAATTATGACTCATCATTTGGGGTTTTTCCAAAAATGTCGAATTCTCATTGGTCAAAAACTAAAAATGTATTGCGCAATTCGCTAAATCGGGTTATCTTACCAAGAACCCCTAAATTGGGTTATCTTACCAAAACCCCCTAAATTGGGTTATCTTACCAGAAAAACAAAAGTTTTTAAGCGTTAACGCCTACGCCCTTAGGGGTTATCTTACCAAAGTTGGGTTATCTTACCGCTTTTTTAGCGTTTATAAAGGTAAGATAACCCCTCAGGTGGTGTATTTCAAAAAAATATTTTTTTAATTTGTATGTTATTTCCAAAATTAGCGTAAAAATTACCAAAAAGTTGTCTACTTCATTATTACATACCATAACCAGAACGCATTAGAATCGGTGTTCGCGGACCCCTATATTATATAGGCTATATATATGTACATAGATGTATAGTTTTTGTGCCAAATACATAAGACGATTTCACTTTGGGTCGCAATAACTTTTGATCTAGAGGTCATAACGACTTAACTCTTTTTTTATTTATTAGGTTAAGAGTAGACAAAAAATCGGTCCAGCCCTATGTTATTCCGAGTTTTTTGTTATCTTTTGATCTATGGACCAACCAAGTTTCGACGATGAAGATTTTTGCGCCATTTTTCGCAAATCGTTGGCCTTCGGGTTCTTTAATTTCAAAATTTAAATTCAAAATTCATACCCCTGTATTTTTTTTCAGTATGCTAAAGGTGATACCTTTCAAACTAAACCTTAATATTTTCCATACTATGTCGCGTTAACGCACAATAAGCACGTAAAGACGAGGGATACAAATTTGTATCCCTGCGGTGAACAAGCACTAGTGGTGGAGCGGAGAACACGGGTTAATTGATAATTATACGATTATTATCGCTTACAACGTATTGGTAGATTTGGTTGAAATGCCGAAAGAGCGATTAAAAAAAACTGGCACAGCCAAGTTATAGAGCTCGTCAAGGTACACTCCAAAACGTACACCGCGGTGCACCGTACGAAAAATGCAAGCTTAAGACTTGAACTATCGTATAAAGACCTTTGAGACTTTTCCGAGGTCAAGATCACAGGCTACACTAAATCCACGGCTCGTGAGTCATGAAGAAGGCCTGACGAGAACCCCAATGGGCCGTACCAAACAATACCGAGCCAAGATTGGACTTTTTTTTAAGAATTAACAAAAACTATATAGAACTTATGACATAAGATTAAATCAAGATTTATTTATTTGTTGGTTAATAATTACCCATAAAGACGTATTAAATACCGGTTAATTTTAATGTAAAATCATTTTAATTATATATGAGTTTAAACGATTCATATAAGATATATTTGAATATGGATTAAAATTGAGCAATGGCCGTGTTTGTGGTGACGCCCCGCACAAAATGGGTTAAATGAAAAGAAGAGAGGGCGATAGACCAAGATGTCTTCTGCATATATATCATCTTAGCTCATCATAATACTATTTACAGAAGTAATTTATTTAAAAAATTGTCTTTTAAAAATAACACATATACGTTCAAGATATTTATCAGTATGCATCGTTTGATTCTCACCATAGTAAGTGAAATTCACAGATTTTTAAATGGTGAATTAAAACCTTATAATTAAAGACCTTAATAATTAAAGAAATACAGTTTACAAAAAAACTTCAATGACTCACGAAATTATTACAGTGATGTGTATCTTTTACTAATAGGTTCTCCATAAATTGAAGTGAGCAAGTAAAACAACTGAACATAAATTCTATTATTATACATTATATTAATACTTAAAATAAATACGTTTTCCGCAAAAAAAAAACACTAATGGTAGCACTATGTTCTGTTGGAATGTAATAACTTTAATTAATTTTTTTATGTAACCTTTGAACACATGTTTATGAATCATAAATAATGATTATTTAAGTAACAATTTTTTTGTTAATTGAAAATTGATTATCCTATGTTGATTTCTACTGTGGATACATTCAATAAAATCAAAGAGCACGAAAAAGTTCTTTTACATGTGCGGTGGGACAAACGTCCCGATATGCTATAGGCTATAACCTATAGCCTATAGGGTTTATTGTTAACATACAAACTAGAAAGTCCAATTTGTCTATGTTTTGTATAAAATTCAATTTGAAAGGTCATTTTTATAGCCACATGGAGATCTAGAACTCACAATTTGAAAGCATGCCAAAATATAGTGAACATTAGTTTCTGATTTGGTTAAGCATGACACAAAATCAATGATGCCGAATAATTATTTATATTTTTATTGTCCGGTTTTTAATGGGTCGGTTTTGATTTATATGTACTTGAAAGATATTCCAATTTTAACACCCTTCAAAGTTTGAAGCTCAAGCTATATTAATTTTCCTTTTATGCTGGACTGTACAGTCTATAAGCGTTAATAATTGCCAGAAGTAAGTCAATTTAATTAAAAATCTACCAGTTAGGGCTGGATAATTCTGATCATGTACATTCCTTAACAAGTTATCTTAACACTAACTATCTTACCACCAGTTGTATTAACAAAGTAGGGTTATTTTAACACGTTTTAAGGCAACACAGTTGTTAAGATATTTGGTTTGGAGGTGTATATGAGTACTTTTGAGGTAAATGTCACCAAATGTTATCTCAATTTTTGATTTCGTAATATAAAATTTTTCTCTGCGATTTGCTCAAGCGCGACAAACTGGCCGGTTTAACAATTATACTTCCGTAAACCGGAAGTTGTATTTATTTTGATGGTTTTCATTGGTGCCCTTAAAACGTTACGTTCGAATGTCTCTAAATTCGTAATATTAGTGAGATGTGAATATCCTAAATTGTTTTTCTGTGAATCTTACAGACAATATTAATGCTGTTCTGACGTCCCGTTAGATAGCAAATTATGATGTAATTTGACGTTAATTAAGGAACGAAATAACTTGAATATTTAGTTGAGTCTAAATATTATGTCTGTTGTTTGTCGCCGTGCTAGCAGCAAATTTTGTTATCAAGAAAGATGTGAACAATGTCGGAAATTGCACTCTGGTGCCGACACTGGTCGTTTCAATTTGAATAATATGGATTTCAAAGATTCTTCCCTTAATACATGGAACTACTGCTACTTGATGCTGAGGTGGCGAAAATGTTGTCCGGGAATGCACGTCTTGCTAGCAGGGTTCAAAAATTTATATATGCCCATTTCTGGGCACTTTTCCACCAAAAGAACGCGTTCGAACGATTCAGAACGTCAGAATGAAGCGTCAGAACCAGCGTTATGTTTTGTTCAGTTTTTTTTCTGAAAATGCGAACAGAACTTTTACATCTCTGATAAAAATCATAAGCTTATGTCTTTATTTCTACATTATGCCGACCGCTAAATTTTCCCCAAACACAGACCTCTACATGGCAACATAAGTATTTTTGTAATTTTTATGAACCCTAATTTTCAGGAGTAACCTCGCCGCCGCCAGACTATTGCGTTTCCATTGAAGGAATCTACGAGCAGGTTAATACACGACTTGTCTAATAGTTTTCAGAATAATTAATATAATTTTAAGAAAATTTTATATTGTCTAGTATCTGTATAGTATTTTGTGGCTCATTCCCTGTGATAACAGCTCAACATGAATTAAAATTTACTCGATTTTTCATAAGATTATACGCCGAAGTGTATACATTGGCATAATTTAAAAAACTTGAGAAACATGTAGTTGTTTATTTTTCCGTGAAACTGATAAAGCCGCTAATGTTAAGCCGTGCCCTTAATAATTCTTTATACTGATACCGAAAATCTTAAAAATTATTCAAATTATGCATAATCAAAATATGTATAATTTAGGACTGTTCGTTCGCCGTAACAAAAGACAGTGAAAATTCTTGCAGAGACTTTTATACTCAAGTGGACAATGAGAAAAAAGCGTGTGAAAAAACTCAAATTCAAACCGAAATTGAAAAATGTAAGTATTAAATAGACCGCTTTCAAAGCGACTATTTCAATGTTATTTTTTTCTGAAATTTATCATGCTCATGCAATTTTACAAAATTGTTCATCGACTTTCGAACAAATAGAAAAAAAAATAAGAATAACTACAAAAAAAAAGAATTGAACAGGTCAATTTTTCGAAAAAAAAACTGTTAGTACACTTTCGAAAAAACGATTTTAAAATTTTTGCCCAGGTTCACTTTTTCACGTGATAATTGACGATAAAGACATGGTTTTGGGCCAAACGCCGCAGCTTATTTAGGGATTAAGGTATTTTTTTCAAGTATAGGGTTTATCATAAGAAAATCTCGGTACCTTTTCTTTATGTTGGCCGTCGGGTCTCCAGAACTCTTATGGGCCATAAGTTATGGCAGAATCGTATGGAAATCTCCTGTTTTTCTTAAATACTTTTGTAATAACAGGTTTTTTTCGAAAAATTGACCTGTCCAATTCTCTAATATAAATTACAGTCCCTACTTAAAAATCGTTACGCTCAAAATCGTTACGGAATGACGTCATGACTCAAAATATTACGATTTTTCAAACCAGAAATCGTAAGGATTTTGACGTAAGGACTGTACTCGAAAAAAAGGTTAAAATTTATCGGTTCTCGAAGTATTACCAAATATTACACATGTATGAAGAACATTTTGCTGAGTCTTCTAGGTTATAGTCTATAACTTCTAAAAATAATACCTTATGGAAGAGCTATAATTGTCGCTTTGGTCCCAAAATTGTGTTAAATGAAATTCTTTTATTTAGTTTGTTTGATTTTGGTCGTTTAGTTTTAATATTTCTGTTTAGTTACTAGAGCTTTCGGCCTAATTATGGACCGATTGAACGTAAGATAAGTGTCGGGCATAGACTTATCAAGCAACCTGGGTTAATGATAAATGTGTTCAAAATTTATTCTAGCGTCGCAAGTGATACTTAGTATCGGAATCGTATGTTTAATTTTATCGATCATCATTTGTCTGGTTCTTGGATATTGTTATTATAAGCAAATATACAAGTAAGTTGATTTAAATCTGCTTTGAATTTTTAACCCCCTAAATTACGCGTTTTGGTTATAGATTATACACAAAAAACATCATAAACGAATTAGAGGAAACTTATGACTTATATACACCAGATGTACCTTTATCTTGGGAAAGTTTGGGGTTAAATTGAACCAAGATAACGGAAAATAGGGTCATGTTACCAACATAACGGTACATTGTGTGAGTATGGTTGAAATTGCGTAGGTTGAAATTGCGTATGGTTGAGATTGCGTAGGCGATCCCAAGATAATGGCAAATAGGGGTTACGTAACTCGAAAGTATTGCGAAATACGTGTTTTTGTGGTACACAAGATAAAGGTACATCTGGTGTATATCATATATGGATTTAAAATAATCATATGATTAGTATCCCACTTCAGTCACCAAATATGTAAAGAAAAAGACTTCATAAAATTGCAATATTTTATTGGTTTTAATCGGCAGTCATCCTCGCGGATGCACACGGAAGAATAATGTTGGTACTATTTTTATTTTTGCTTTCTGTAACACGCATGAGCGGTTACAAGTTGCGCCACAATACGCGGAAAACAAATCAATCAAAATCACTACATATAAGTATAACTTGTGAAAAAAAGTGGCCCCTACTCGGGTATGAGGGAGGGGGTAGTCGCCCTCAAAATCTGATTAAGAGACTGTGGTTTTTTATCTGGCCTCATACTGTACCCGTCATTTTTCCTTACTTTTTGACCATTTGTAACATCACACTATTATAATTTATTTTTGTTCATTATTTATATACAAATTTATATAACATGTACATTACTGCGTATATACAAAAAGGAAAAATTAGTTTACACTACGTCTCTTTCATTTAAATAACAAATTAAAGAACAATCAAAGAACAAAACCACAAAGGCCTTGATACAGATTTTAATTCAAAAAAATAACATTTAACCTTATAAGAATCAAGTTCACTTTTTTTTTCTACAACTATCGATTTTGAGGGCAAAAACTCAATTTCTTTAGATGACAAATGATATACAGTGTCTGACCCAAAGGTGTTACAAATTTTGTTACCCATTTTAACGCTCTTAGGCCATGACTCATGGTCCACGACATCGTTTTGGTACGCTTCTAGTGTAATGCAACTTACCTAATTCGGAATCAGGGCGTAACTTTGCTGGCAGAGACTGTAATAAATATTTAAGAGTAACTAAAAATCGGTTGGAACAACAACATCGTCAAAAATCTCCATTGCTTCAGGCCGACTCGCCAACAACAACACCATCCGAATATCAATCCTTTCAATAAAACATATTTTTTATATTTCAACAATTTAGCAAAAAAACATTATGATAATGACTTCAGTCTTTGTACAATTTTTGTATACTCTTTCTTAGCCACTAATAACTTATCAGAAAACGACCACATCTGTTGCCGAAAGTTAAATATTTTTAACTGTTTCAAATCGATTATGAAATATGAAATGCAACAGTCAATTCCGTAACAGAAAAAAAAAACAAAATAAAAAAACAATGATCTAATATGATGGCCAAATCATGATAATTTTGTTACATTTTTTTTCTACTCGTCGTTTTAAATGAATTTCCGTCATCTTTTCTATAAAATTCTCTAGATGACGATTTTCGAGTTTTGGCATGCGGAAAAACACTTGACTTTGACCATCCAGAAAATACGAAGGATAAAACGGCGGAAATTCATGTAAAACGGTGAGTATTTTAGTTTTTAATAATTGTAAATTTACGTTAATGTTTTAACGCACTTCAAGTACGGTACTTGTAGTAGAAGACTCGTTACGTCAGGCTCTTTCGGAAAATCCAATTTTTAGTTTCCTAGCCAGAGAGTCTGGCCCGGATAACAATTTTTGACTAGCACACAATTGGGAGAAAAATTGCAAAATTTCGTAGAAAAACAAGTTTTGATGAAAAATGACTTTTTCACGAAACGTTTTCTGGACGAAAAATTGTTTCACGAAGAGATCTTGAGCCCACGAGCCCATCTTGTGCTATAAAAATCGTAAATGTTCGTTGTATTAACCAGTACGTGCCAATTTGTTTTGGAGAGTTGTCGTATTTTCGCGTGGGTTATGCGGCANGAGTGAAAGTGAATGCGAGTGAAAATTCTTTCTAGAATAAAAATAAGGAGCGAGGAAAAACGCATTTTTCAAAACAATCACTCGCAGCACACAGAGAACGGGGTAAGGACAGGGTTTTCTCGAATAAAATAAGAGAAATTAAAAAATTAAAAATTTAGAAAAAAGTTCCGCTTATTTGAGTCTCATCAACCCTTTTTAGTGATTACCTAACGGCTGATGACGTCCTTATTAGAGGATGGCGCCGGGCATAGACTACACAATATTTACGAATTATGTGAAGTCTCAGCCCTCCAGCAACTTATTAATGATGACTCAACTGGCCTATTTGACGTATCGTTTGTGCCCTTATCGCCCATGCCGGGAATTAAGCTAGGCCAGTCGCCTAGTTTTTTATTAAAACATGGGACAAACGAATTACCGACGGGCTTAGCAAATTTGTTCTTGCAAGCGGACGCCCCGAACGATAATTTTCGTTTATTACTGGATCTTCTAGCCAAAAGTGAACTCGCTTACGTAAGTCCATTAATAATCAGCGCTTTTACGCGTTATATTAAATGAGTTAAAGTGCGTCTCTGAACGAAAACTTTAGAAATGGGAACTAATAACTAAAAGTTACTTCACACTTGATAAATCTATATACTATGTTATATATGATCTGATCAAGAATATATATATTAAATTATAAAGTACGAAAACGATATATACTTTGCTATATGTCATCTTGGTCTTACGTTATCATATACCTTGTTATATGCGAATTAAAAAGGCACAAGGCATCAACACAAATAGAATATATATCTAAACCACTGGTCACGAAAAAATATTATAAAAATCATTAAAACTTGAAATTAATGATAAAAATACCACTTCGTCACCTACACGAAGCAAAAAGCTTTTACAACAAAGTTTTAAATTTAACAACAAAGAATAGTACTTAAAAATAAGTAAGGCACACAAGTAAGGCTTAAAAAATAAAGCCAAAAACAAGATGTATCGTTACGATCACGGAGGTTAAAAGCAAAATTAATATTGGAAAACTCATAAACAGAAAAACGATTATGTTTAAAAAACAAATTATGGGAAAACTTAGAACTCACCCAAAATGCGTAAAACACTAAAAATCGTAACCAGTGGTAATAATAAAAATTAAAAAATAAAGGTGATAATAACAAGGTTCTCAAAAGGAATTAGTACCTAACTAATTAACGTACGTTAACCATAGTACAAAAATGTGCCATATACGACACACAATAATAATGGATTAAAAAATGAGGGAACATCTCATATTAATATATAACTCCGAAAATTTAGAGTGTGCAAAGAATTAAAAATACAAGGGGTAAATTATACCTTAGAATGTAGTTCCGGTTGAAATGCCGTAATTCTTACGCGAAGTCAAAATACTGAATCCTAATTGGCTGCACGTGACCTACACGCTGCCTGATTGGCTAAAACGCGAGGATAGATAGAAAGCCGCGTTTTAAATATACAAACTAATTGAAAATAATTTAAAAGAAAAAATACCAGTTGTATTGATTGGTATTAATTATTTACAACTTTTGTTCAGGCTAACGTGGGAGTATTAACCAGTGGTCACGAAAAATATATTGCAACATTCGAAACTCTCGATCAAGTCAATATGTTATGGAAAACGAAATTGTTTCATCTTACTGCATTGACAAAACTCCTATTGCCACAACAAGACATTGGAGCAATAATCATCGCTACGAACCCCACATGGGAAACGTATGACGCAGAAGGGAGTTATCACTTAAATAACGGAAAAAATTTGCAAACACAGTAAATGAATAATAAGTAAACGAGGCCCATTTGGGCCGCCAAAATTCGGTGCGCGGGAACATCGCGACGGGGCCACGTCGGACCTCGCCGGACCACTCTAACGTACCCAATGCCCCTACTCCATGGATGAGTGGCTTGCTTTGCGGTAGAGGTTTTGGAACTCAAGAGTGAGGGTGGAAAACCGTCCCGTCTAGCAAGCCCAGCTCAGAGCCGTTTTTCGGAGGGTTGTTTAGCCGCGTACATAACTCCAAGCATAGTACGAAGCACGCGCTTGGCCAATAATAGCCAATTAAATTGATTATAAATTATAAAAAACCCTAATTGAATTCGCGCGCGAAAGTTTTATGGTACTTATTATATAAAAAACCCAAATATACAATGACAAAATAATATTAAGAAATGAACTAAAAAACCGATAGATCATAAAACAAAAATGAGACATAGTGATAACTCGAAAAAAGGTGTTATAAACCCCCCACCAATTGACGGTTGGCAAGTTCGTACAATAATCGCAAAAGGCACTACCAGTGGTAACGAAAAAAGAAACACGATTATTCAAGAGGCAATTTCAAAAGTACCAGGCTTCAAAGCAGTATTTAAAGATTTTGACCCCAAAAAACCGGCTTACTCGGAAATCAAGAATTTCCATACCACACAAACTGTATGGATACACGATAAAAATACCAGATTGGTCAAAAAAGAACTACCGAGAGAAATTGCAATGTTTAAGGTACTGGCAATACCGTTGGATGACATCCAAAAATGCATGCCAAATAATAAAAAAGAACTGTTGACAGGTAAATTATTAAAAATGTGTTAAAAAACTTGAAATAAAATAGAAAAAATTAACAAATCTAAATAATTAAAAGGGGAAAAAGAAATGAGGGTTCTTCATTTAAAATTAAAAAACCACGCCTTTTCTTACAAAAGTGACAAATACGCGTTTTCCATTGGCTACACGTGACCTATACCCAATTTGATTGGATAAGAAGCAGAATGAGCTAAAAAAGCCGCATGTGAAGAAAAAGGCTAAAGTAGAGAAAAATATTAAAATAATAATGATAAAGCCCGAAAAAAGTGCTAAAAAAGTGATTAAAAAGTGTTAAAATAAAAATAAAAACAAGAAAAATTTCTTTACTAATATAAAAAGTAAAACATTGGAAAATCTCTTAGAAAATAAATACATAAAAGCGAAAGTGTAGGAAATGTTTAAAAAATGAAAGAAAAAAGGATAAAAGAAAATAGGTGGAAATTAAGAAAAATTTAAA
The DNA here is from genome assembly GCA_004367875.1 of Oikopleura albicans. Lineage (NCBI taxonomy): Eukaryota > Metazoa > Chordata > Appendicularia > Copelata > Oikopleuridae > Oikopleura > Oikopleura albicans. The sequence goes on from SCLG01000935.1 coordinate 10,836, forward strand.
TTGAAAAAGAGGGCAACGGAGAAAATAATAATACATTTTAGGACCATTACTCCTCCCTACCACTGGTAACGAATATTTTAAAACGACACTGTTTCATCAAGGATATGTCCGAGATAAGTACACCCATAAATTGAACATGCAACGGCCGGATATGACAAAGTGGGAAGATAATCCCGGCATAATTATGCAAATAGCCGCAATATCCGGAATCCAGATGGATATTCAAAAACAAGCAAAATACGTTAATATACGAGCGTCACCTATCGAAAATATGGTCATTAACTTGGATCTCGAAAAACATATCATCGCCATTTCGCAAGATATCGCGATGAACATGGACTTTGTCATGACCATGACGGATAACATGGAAAAACATCAAAACCAACTTAGCTTATGGCCATCGTGGTTTTTGTCCGAATTATTGGGACACACCTTTTTGGCGATTAACGATGTAGCCAGCAGTCTCTTACCGTTTGATCCTGAGGAAAGTGATTTGTTGTTATCAGTTGGAAATTTGACAAGCCACAAACGCATGCAGCTATTTGCACGCAACTTTAACCAGAGTGCGCCACCTTTGGGATTTTCGCGCCCAAAGTCCTGCGATCGCACCTGGGAAGCAGTAAAAAATTGCGGGGCGCCAGATTGGGCAATTAAGCAATTAGAATTTGTGACAAAATTCTGGACAGCCACATATTTTAACGTACCCGAAGAACAAGTGACGGAACAAAACCAAACGGCACACCGATTACATGCAATGGTTAAAACCGGTTTAATAAACATGTTCACCGATGCAACGGAGCTAAAAATGGAGGACTTAGTAAAAAAGTACCCCATGATAATTCGAATACCAGTGGTTAAAGAAAAATTGATTTTCGACTCGCTTCCATTGGAAACTCGGGAAAAAATAGAGCGGCATAAAGTGGGGCTACGAATGTTACCCTCAGAAGAAATGGACTTTCGCATAGTCACATATAATCGATTTCTGGAAGCGATGCAAGTACTCAATCAACATGAAAAGTGGAGAGAACATCATGGGCCACGCATGTTACAAATGAAAGGAGGAAAACCCAAAAAATTTGATCATGCAGTCCGTCACTCAGAGAAAAGACGACAAGAAGTATTGGAATGGCCAGTTAAAAAAGCGGCGATTATTAAATTCGTTCACTTAGTAGCGGACAAAAAACTGGACGAAAATGACACGGCATGGGCATCCGAGTTGTCGATCGCAATTAACCCGGGTGAACGGCATTATATGAGACAAATCGGTAAAATTACCGCGTTTCGACGAGAAGACTTCGATTTTGACCAACTGGTGACGAAAGCAAAAGATGTATTAAACATAAATTTGGTACCCAATGTGGATACCAAATCAATTACAAGTAATTGGGCGCTGCACAAACTTATGTTAGACCCGGAAGTAGGCATTATGGGACGATATAGTCCAAAGGACTTTCATCCAACATACATGGACATTATCGATTCTATCTTCCCAAAAATCCAATTCAATCATAGGGATGCAGTGTGCAGAGTAATCGCGGCAAAAGTGAATCAATTGATACACTGGATCGAAAGTTTGGGAATGGTGGCCACTAATACAAGTAAAAAATATCAGTGCCTTATGGACGAAATACAACTTGTAGCGGACAGCCGAGTGAAAGTGGAAGAACCGACCCTTAAATTGGTAATGGAACAGCAAGAGTTACAAAAAGGCCATGTTATGAAAAATTTCGCGTGTAATTTTTATTATCCTAACGGCATCGGATGTCATAATAAAGCGATGGACGGCATAGATCAATGCCTCGAACATTTGAATGCTTATGAATTTAATAAGCACTGGGACACGATGCCGCCAGAAATTCAAAGCGAAAATTCATTTTGGATCGCAGCACGAACACAGCTGTACAATGTGTCCGCAAATGCGAGTAACAAAAAGCGTATATTTAAAGCTTACGAAAAAATGGACGTGGCAAAAACCCAAGCTCAGCAAATTGCAAATTGCGAAATGGAACATAACATGGTCTTGGAAATATGGCCTATTTTTTGGGAATTGTTGGAAGCCGAAGAACGGAATACCCCCCTAAATCAAATTGGAAGCTCCCCAAATTCAATTCGGCAACGATTAGAAATTAAAGCACGTTTCTCCCCCCCTCTTGGATTCGAATCATGGGAAAATGTGTTAATACACATTAAATCATGTCTTCACCAGTGGTATCTGATAAAAATTGCCAATCCGAATAAACGTCAATATAACAACGCGTTTTATTCGCACATGAAAGCCCATAAGTTGATGATGCGACAACAAGGGTGGACTAGTGAGGTACTCGACGCCCCTAATTGGCCGCAATTCATTAAAATGCGAAAAGACGGACCGGCGCATCCACATAATTACGACCCAAAAAACCCGATGGCCAAGTTTATTACGCATACTAAAGACCCGGATGTGGAAGCGCCAGTAACAAATATCGTATCAGGCGAAGTAGCGAAGATCTGGACGAAAAAACAGTCAAACGGAGGACTAGAATACGTAATAAACCTGCAAGCAGATTATTTCATCGCATGGGCCGGAGCACGAGGGTTAACAGAAGAAGAGTATTTTCGTCAAATTAAAAATGATATGTCACCCGGAGGAACCATGTTTCATACAGGCCAATTCAAAACCGATAACAAAATATTCACAAAAATGGACCCGGTTGATGTATCAGATATAAATAATCCCAAAATCGTGGACTGGGATATGATGGATTCGTTACCACTGGTTAAGAAATTAAAAGAAAAGGAAAAAATTCCCGAAAATCTCCCGTTGGCAGCATGGATAACGCAGGTTATGGGCCAGTTAACGATACGCTATCAACGGAACGACACTACCGCAAACAGGCTGAAAGGCGAGAGATATGAACGATTGGCTGAGATGCTGGCGGGTACATACCAAAATTATGTACCAGCGGAAAAAATTTTACTAATCAAACTGGTAAATGTATTGGGGGAAGCGAAAATCGGTGTAAATTTACTGATTAATAACGCAGCCGCCTATTCCAAGTTTATGTTTTCGGACAATGAAATGCGATGGACTGTGTCGACGTATTTAGTGAAGTTAACGGTCACAGAAATGATGACCCACCAGCCTACGTTAGAAGCTATCCATGCAAAACCACGAATTACAGTGAGTCAAATGATAAAACAAAACTTCACTGTCATGTGCCCGGTACGAACATCAAGTGCCGGTAATCAACCGCAAATGCCCAACGGACATGAAGTACAACATTTGACGCGCAATGAAAATCCAGTAATTGCGCCCGGAACGTGGATGCGAGTGGCGGTCATTTCCAACAGATTCGTAGATTCCGATAATGTAGCAGTGACGGAAGCATTAGTTCCGATTGTGGAAGCAATGACGCCGTTTACAGCGGCAAAATTATTAGACAACGGAACGCCCATTGTATCACGAAATGACACGTCAGGTTAAGGGTTCAATCATCAATAATAAGAAACTAAAAAACGATAAAAATTGGTGTAACACCCAGTGTATTATTAACCTATACCAAAAACAAAGTTAATTTAAAATTTAATAATAACCACTGGTAACGAAAATAAGAAAGAAATAAAAAATTAACACAACAATAGTAAAAAATACTAAACAAACGAATTAAGTCGAACAAGTCGCGCCATTGCTTAAATAATATATACATTCTTTGGGGAATAGCGTGAGAATTAAAAGGAGGCGCCCTTTAACCTTTGAACACATATTCAAAACAGTTCCCTGAACACATTTTTTGGAATTTTCTCCAAACGAGCATTCAAAGCGTTCGTATTACGTAATTGTACCACGTAATTTTTCTCTATAAGCAAATGGATGGTCCTGAATCGAATTAGCATACTCTCGAAAGCTTTCCGACCACCCATGGACACTTTTTGGTCGATTTGACCACAAAAACNATTCATTACGAAAACAAATAGTGTAATTTTATTTGCTATCCGACTTTGTAATCGATTATTCTATGTTAGTTTTCACTGCCGTTACATTTGATAAAAGGAAACACCATCAAAAACGCGTTTTATATGCCCGTTTGGAGAAAATTCCAAAATATGTGTTTGAAGGTTAAACAAAAGAAAAAAGAGGCAAGCCAATCAGCGCACCGCATCCTAATAACGCACAAGTCGTTTGCGAATAATAACGCATGTTGTTATTTTATTAACGCATGTTGTTATCTCATTTTAGCGCTAGCTTATATAGAAGCAAAAAATAACAAAATATATAATAGTAAAAAATATGTTAGAAAACACCATAATATTGCAGGTAAAATAATTAATCAGATATAAAATATAGAAATAAAATAAGAGCCAAATGCCAAAATGTTAGCATAATGAATATCATCACTTTGTTATATACCAGGCCTTACTTAAAAACCGAACAGGACCGTATAGGATAAAGTTACAAATTTTTGCGAACAGGACTAAATTCGCTAGTCCTGTTATAAGAACTAAAATATTCACCAGAAAAAACAATAAAGTATTTAAATTACAATAAAAATTACAAACAGTAAGGGTAAGTCGAATAAATAATAGAGTTAAAATAAAAAACGGTACATAACAAAAGTTAACATATAAATTACAGAGAAAAATCATAAATCTTAAGGAAGAAATTCATAAAAAACGGGTACTTAACAAAAGCCCCAATAAATTAAATTAAACATATTTTGATTACCAGTGGTTAAGAAAAAAGATAAGAAATTGAACCCCAAACCTTAGCGTTAAAACCGTTGAAAACGCACAACGACTATTTTCAAGATAGTTTCGGAGAATGGCATCGAGTAGGCTTCAATACATTTGAAATGGAAAATGACTTTCTTCTCCGATTTGCCGAGAGTGTCATTAATGTGAACGCCGAAACAAACATGGCCCGATACCGACCAATTATTCGGCAATATGGAGGATTAATACCATGGCGCGACCAAATGAAAATGCGATTCCCAAGTCAAAAGACTATACAATATCAAACACTGGTAACTCCATTGTTACCAGATGAAAATGGGAAATTTGTAAGGTCCACGCTACAAAAAATGGCAGTAACATCCGTCTCTACAGCATCATCATTCGTCGACGATTCGGTCGCATTTAGGCAGGAAACAGAATGTATCTCCGCCTTACGACCGTTCGGCATAGAGTCCTCGATTTTCAATGAAAAGAAAATAGCAACAACCTCGACCCCACAACCACGACAGCGGCTAATTCTGAACCACGTTAACCATACAGTGGGCGCAGTTAACATGAAAGTGGTACTGATGCACGGGGAAGAAATTGCGCAATTTTTTATTCAAAGAGACGGAGAATACAAATTTGGCCCAGCTCGAGGACCCATGATGAATAGATTCGCAACCACTGGTAACACGATAAAAGAAAAAGTCAAAAATGAAACGGAACAAGCACAACAGTATGTACAATATACGGTACCAAATGTATATGAATATCATATTGGAGACCGAATATTGAAGTCGCCCTGCCACATTCAAAAACAGACTCTGATTTGGATGGAGGCAAAACAGCGTGCAATGCAAGACTTAGACACGATTGACTTCCGCACATACGATGCCTTACCTCAATGCATCCTGAACGGAAACGTGTTGAACACAGCGTACGCTGAAGCAATTCAATTCATTTCGGACCCAGAAGAATTTAGCCGAGTTATCATCGAACAATTCGACTTAGCATATCTGCTAACAGTTCCGATGGCACAAAAAATGGCTCGAATCATGGCGAAAAACGAAATGCAAACAGACACGTTGGTACCAATGGTGAAGAAATACTGGGATAAGACGCTAGTGTCAAAACTATTTACAGCGGACGATAAATGGTTTATTAATCCTAAAATGTTTAATAAAGACGTTTCGATACTGCCCACATCCCCCATCGGGAAATTAATCGAAGTAGTTAAAACATATACTACTAAAGTATTTGAATATCGTCAGATTCAATACGAAATGGATATTGAACGATGGGAAAGACAACCAGTATCGACGCAAGAATCAGTAGAGTCATTAACCGAGCAAGTACGAAAATGGTCACAAAATCGATTCACGCCGGAAAAAACATCATCAGACATCTTGTACGGACACGCACCATCAACTAGCAAAGCGGCGGAAATCGACGAAAAACCGGCAGAAGGATCCGAGTCGGAAATGACAGAAACGGAACAAACAGCGTCCTCACCTACATGGTCGGCCTCAGAAGAAGATATAAATCGAAGTTTCGATTTCGAATACGAAGCATAATAAATTATCTATACCAACTGGTTACGAAAAAATATATTAAAAATATTACGAAAAAACCTTAATTTGTAAAAAAGAAATATTATCACCACTGGTTAAGAAAAATAATGTTATAAAAATATATTTCATATATAATTTTTATAATATATACTAAAAAACGAGCCACCCACGAAACTTCTAAAACTTGTAATTGTAAATACATAAGATAGCTCCGGAACACATCAATTAATAATACACCCTAAATTTTTACAATAACCTGGAATACACAATTTTGATTGGTCACACGTGACCTATAAGTACACTGATTGGCCAATAGAGCATAATACGTAAAAAAGGGGGGTCTTTTGTCAAGTCCCAATAATACCAAAAACCCTTAACCTTAAAAAGGGGAAGTCAAGAAAAAGGGGCCAACAATTCATAAATAAAATTACTTTAAATATAAAATTTTCGAAAACCACTGGTGCCAAAACAATAATAATACAATAGTCAAACCTACTTACTGTACAGACCTGAATAGTTACCTGTATATTTGTGCCTCAAAACAAAAAACCACAATATATGTATAATAAATAAAACAATATTCTAATAAACAGAAAACATAGAAAGTGATTATATAGACAGAACAGAGTTCTGACGAGTTTATGCCGATAACAAATCGTCCCAAAGGTCTAAAATGAAGGAGTTTTGCACGGACTGGGTGACCCGACACGTGTGTATGATTCCTTTAAAACTGGAGCTTCGGAGCGAGTTGTTAGATTTATCAAATAAACAAAATTAGAACTTTGTAAAACGTCTAAAAAAGAATCGCTTGCTATAATAAAATCGACATACTTTATAAAGAACATAGAATGCAGTTGTGGGAAAGACTATTGGAAATGTCATAGAGCAGATAATAATGGTTATTAAATCCTTATTATATTAATCATAAACATCAAAAAACTATTATCATCAAAGGGGGAAAGAATTAGGAAAAAACCGAATAGGAAAAAGTAAACTTGGGAATAAAATGTAGACACATATTAAATAAAACAAGACAGGGGAATCCAAATCCTCTCGTTCAGCCTTCAAAGAAAGGAGATTGTATAGGATAACCCTAATATAAATATCTTGTCGTCATAACCAGTGGTAAATACGAAACAAGTAACTGTAAATAAAAAATGACTAAACAATCGCAGCATAAACAGAGCGAAAGTTAAAAATAAAAATAATCAAAATTCGTTATCTTAAAAATGTTATAAAATTAAAAACTTAGAAATGTAACGAACCAACTTGACGAAAAAATTAGTTCTAAAAACGAAGAATTCGGACTAATATAATAAAAACCCGAAAAGAAACTTAATTAATTAAGATGTGTATAATAAATAATACGTGATTATTTAATAAGAATGAAAAGAATTATTCGCAATACACACGAAAACTGAATACAAATGATAAATTAGTAAAATAGCCAATAGATCACGATCACTTAAAAATACTCAGAACTTTTCATCCCGCAACGCGCACACATTGGAGCGCGCGCGTCACGTGGTCAAAATGGCTCGAACGGCGGACCACGCATCAGCTGCCATTCTGCGAAAACCGCACACCGCGTATCAGACAAAATATATTTTATTTTTACCACTGGTTAAAGCGAAAATTAAAAAAGTTTATATTTTTTATAAGTGCGGAGAGAAAAAACATGCCACCGAAATTAATAATTCCGGATCATAGTGATGAGGACATTATTACAGTCCCCCCCGAATGTAAGAAACCGCGAAAAGGTCGGCCTTCAAAAGAGAAAAAAGAAGAAAAGAAGACCGAAAAACCGAAGACGGTTACACCCACGGAAGTACCCCAATGGGCTAAAATCCAAGCGGATTGGGAAAAAGCGTTGGATTACAATCCTAAAAGCGCAACGCCCAATACGATTTTTCGGTACTACAACAAAATAGGGCAAAAAATCGTTAAAAACGTCACAGAAGCTTTCCGACAAAAAATCGAAAAGTTAACCGACGAAGAATGGCCAGAGGAGCTCACTATGACACAGGTAAGAATGTCAAACTTACACGCAAAAAATAAAAATAGGATAGAAAATCAAAAATATTGAAAACAATAAAGAAAACGGTATTCTGGAAAAATCATAATAATAACCCTTTCCTAAACAATATAGAGTAGATAAGGTGAATTTTACTCTTAAATAATTACCAGTGGTGTACAGAAAATTTAAACTCGATAAAACATGAAACATAAAAGTTCATAGCATAATTATAGAAAATTATAATTGTAAAAAATCTTATAAGTCCACGTATAACAACGGATATTTTCGTAATTTATAAGAAAAAATTGTTAAGGACGCAGACGCACAAATTGACATGTCCCAACAATTATGCGCTGAACTTGACGAAAAGTACCGTTTGGAAGTGGAGAGCACGAAGAACCTAAAAAAGGAACTTCGCGAAGAAAAAATAATCTCCTCTGACCTGCTAAAACAATTAAAAGCTCTGAAAATGGAAAGTTCACCGACCGTCTCGAAGGTACCAACTGGTAATGAAAATAGTGAGGAGTCTAATGCTCAACTTAAGGAGTTAGCTCTAAAAGTTGAAACATTGGAAAAAGCTGTAAAAAATATGCACGTTCCAATGCGCAAATGGCCCGATAAATCTAAAAGATTGACCGCATTAGCTCAAGCGAATAATCCGCGAACACCAGAAAATAAATGTTTAATCCGTAAGGCCGTGGCTATTACACAAGGGACCAACACCGTCCTCATTTTGCACTGGTTCGCGGATTTCTTTGAGGGAGCTGATGACGCCCAATTTTGGGCGGATTGGAATTTCTGGACCCCCATTTTAACCCGGCAAACGGCGCCATTTGCGCATGAGATCGCGCTAGAGGGGGACGCTTGTAGAATGGTAGGGATAGTTACGGAACTGTCTCAAATAGTGTTGAACCCGAGCATCTTATCCGTGGCCGCCATAATGGGCCCCATATTAGCCTTATTCCCGCTGATGGAATTTTATTTTGGTAAAGGCTCCCGCATTTACGGGAAAACTACGGAGCTCATTACAGGGCTCGCCGCCGACACAGTTACGAATAACGAAGCCCTTTTATTATTAAATGATTGGATGCCCCGATCATTCAATAATAAATATCATGAACAAATTGTTCAACCAATTTTTTCTGTGAAAGTCAGTCCAAAATTGAAAGAGTGGCGAGAGGGCCCGATTAAGCGGAATTTAAAAACTAAATGTAACTTTTACGAGCAGGACCTTCATCTGTCTAAAACGAATATCGGCAATTTAAATAAAATCGTCGAGTTCCGAGCCCCGGAAAAAACTCGACCCATGGAATACTCCGAAGATGAGTTTCCACATGGAAGTCTATCCGACTTTGTAAATAGCCAATACGCGGAATTAGACCAGTATGAAGAGCCAGAGCTCGAACCCGACGAGACGCAAACCCGAGCCCTCTTGACACGATTATATCATTAAAACTTCACAAAAAGTTTTTTACATGCTTAAATCATTACTATAAATTTCAATATACCACTGGTACTTTAAAAATATAAATTAATGCTATAACATAATTATTCAACAACCACTGGTTACGAAAAAACACGAACAAAAAGATTAGCATTAGGAATTATTAGTACTAATTTAGAAATATGGACGCGATTTTAGATTCCGCGCAAACACAATTGGACGACTTAAAGTCCATAATTGCCGAAATGCAAGAACGACTAGTACAACCCCAAAGCCGAGATCGGCAAATCCTCGAAGCCATTGAATGCTTAGAAAGAGCGGCGAATTCGTACACGCAACTAATAGGTAAATAATAAGCGAAAATATAATAAGTACGATCTCTTAAAATAAGAAAATTAAGTTAGTAAATAGTTAACCCCACTAAATTAAATAAATTGGTAAAATGGAAATAACCACATGGAAAAGTTCATTGATTAAAATCTAACACACATGTTTTAACAAAAACTTTACAACACCCGGCTTTTTTGCAACAACGCATAATACTCTAAGCTGATTGGTTGCACGTGACCTAGCAACGACGCCATTGGACGAACTCCGCCCGTCGCTAAAAAATCCCCGTTTTATGAAAAAATAAATCTTTTCGCGTAAAAAGAAAAAATACAAACACATATATCGAAAAAACATCTATAGGACTTAAACTAGAAGAAAATGGCTTAGAATGTAATAAAAAAGTAATACGAGAAAATATAAAAATAATTTAAGGATTAGTTTGTGCACAAAATGAGCGAATCGCGACGGGAATACAAGAGTTATCCGCAGTAGCTCAAAATCTTCAAAACCGCATAGTGACAGAAGATAGACCGCCATACACAATTTTTGCTACTGATGACGAATTGGATGATTTGGAGTTATAATAGAGATAAGAGAATACTTTTTGCTTGAAGCGTCACATTCATTACCACTGGTTACGAAAAAAGTATGTAAATAACTTAAGTTTAATATTCACAGTACAGTTGGAAATATAAAACCATATTCACAGAAAGCTACACACTGTATATAAATATTGAACTTAAAAAATATCTAATCTTGTCGAAAAATACTCACTGTAAATATACACTCACACACTGTTTATAAGAAAATATGAAATTAGCAAGTAAAATTATACTTAAAATTCAGAATGAATATGGACAGGGGGCCTATGCCCCCTGAACATGAAAAAGATTTTTCCGAAGCAGACTGTCAAGAATTTAGTGAAGTTATTAAAAATTCTATCCCGGGTACACATCTAGATAACGTTAGGGCTTGTGATGTAAATGGCGAATTAGTGAATACATGGACAGACCTATACGATCTAGACGAGAACAATAAGCCTAAAATTAAACCGGGACCCTTAACGGTAAAACAGTGGCAAGAATACTCACATTTTCTCTTAAACTGGATGACTGAACTATATAACGGAAGCACGGAACCAAATTGGGACTTAGTACGATTTAGGCACGAAGATGACTTCCGAGCAGGGTCATTCGTAAATTTTTTAGCTATTTGGGTAATTTTTATTAACGCATTTAATGACATAAAAATCAAATTCCAGGCATACCAAAATATTTTTCATGGAGTGTCACTTTTTACAAATATTCAAAAAATAAAATGGAAAAACCCAACAGAATTTCGACCAGGCATTAGTTTAGCAACAAACTCCATGTTACACCATACAAATTCCATGCTCAAAGTCAAAATGAAGTCCAAAGGGGACCCGAAAATTACCGGTATTACACAACCAGTTTTCGTGAATTATCCAGTACGAGTCCCAGCCGATAAGGCACAAAGAAAAATTTTTGGTAAAAAACGTTGGATACCACTGGTTATGAAAAACAATCGATCTAGTATTTTAAATAAAAAATTTGTACATTATCAAATTGGAAAATGGATAAGCTCAGGGGCGATTGAAATAATTAGGAACCAAACAAAATTTCGACCATTATTAACCACCCCAATAACAGTAGCCGAAAGGATTAATTATTTGACTCAGGAACTCATACGGCGTATGTGTAATGACGGCGGATCTTTGAAAAAGATCCAAAGTTACAAACTACCATGTCAATTAGATGACATATACCTCGCCCTAAAATACCTTCAGAAAGATGATTTATTGGTGAAATCAGATGATAAATCTGGATTTCACCACCTAAAACTGGACCCAGAATCGGCCCAAATTGCGGTCCAGTTTTGGGCGGGTTTTTTCTTTAGATTTAATGCCGCCGCCTTCGGATACTCAATAGTACCGGCCCAATATCAACTCATGAATATGACGATAGTCAATTTTTTAAGAAATAAATTCCGCATGATCACTTTCTTATATTTAGATGATCGTCTTGTAGTCATAAGACCAAAAAATAAAAAAGAAGAAAAAGATTTTTTGTCCGGTATTAGAATACCAGTGGAAGTGATTATCGCCACTATCGCGCAAATAGCCGCAGGGGGATTTATCTCACTAAAAAAGAGCACATTTAGACCATCCAAAATTATAGAATTTTTAGGTTTTATAATAAATACAGAAACGGAAACGATAGCAATCCCCGGCCCAAAGTGGGCCCACTTCCAAGCAAATTTATCACAAATAATACAGCAAGAATTTATTTTTCGGAAAGATCTAGAAAGAATTAGGGGAAAATGCTGCTCCTTTTTAGTGGTATTGCATAACATGCAGTTGTTCATAAGAGCAATGACAGATGCAATTAAAAATACAAATAACGATAATGATCGAATACCACTGGTTAACGAATTACTATTAGAATTTAAATTATGGGCCGAAGATTATCTAGGAATATTTAAAATCGAGAAAAAATGGGACTCGGCACCAACAATTGTTAAAGAACCCCTAAAAATTTTTACAGACGCCTCTAATTTCGCCCTCGGCATTGTAATCGAAGAACTTAATGTAGACGTAGGTATACAGTTAGGAACAGAACAAGCCCAACTTCCGATACATTTAAAAGAGGCGCTAGCGATCTTATACACGCTACAAAGATATTCGAAAAAATTTACAGGAAAAACACTACTTTTTATGTGCGACAATAAGGCAGTAGAGTGCGCATTTTTAAAAGGCGCGCGAAACGTACAACTCAACAAAATAATTAGGGAAATAAATTTAATAGCCATCAGAAATGCATTTACTATAACAATTGAATGGTGTAGTACAATAGACCAAAAAGCCGACGCGCCCAGTAGAGAGATAGATTGGAACGAAGAAATATTCGCTCCAACCTATCTCCGGAAATTAAAAAGACTTTGCGGATTTAATTTTCATTTGGACTTACTGTCACAATTCGAAAATAAAAAAGCAAGATTTTTTATCTCGCGTTATTATGACCAACGCGCGTTGGCCACCAACGCGCTAACTTTTGAAAAATGGGAAGACATGAATATTTACGCATTCCCCCCTTACGCGTTAACGGACCTAATCGCAGAAAAACTAATCAAGACAGCACATAATAAAAAATGGATTTTGATCTTCCATAGTAGACATGCGGTGCCAATATGGACAAATGTGCTTAACACTACAGAATTAGTTAACCTAAACGAGCATTTTGGTGAAACAGTAACGTATTTACCTAGTAAAAAACAAACCGAATTAGGATATTTCGAGAAAAATGACAAGGCCACTGTAACTTACGCATTAATTAATAAACCACTGGTAACGAAATAAAGACTTGTTTAAAACTTTAAAAAATAAAAAATACCCGGGGTAAAATTCGAACGCTTAGTTTAAAAAATCGAAAACACAATTTAAACAATAAGATATTCGAAAATAAACATATAAATTATTAAAAATCATTAGAAAAATTTCAACAAATTGATAAAATGAAAATGAATAAACTAAAAAACCTCGAAGCTGCTCAAAAATAAGTGTATGACCGAAATAGAAAATTAACCATCGTTTATTGATATTTAAGGTAGAAACGAAATCGGTATGAATATATTTGAACGCGAGCAGCAGGAACAACAACTGCGACAGTATGAAAGGAACTACGCTGATCGCTTCGCGTCAACATCAGCTGAACTAGCAATGTCAAAAAGCCTTGGCGCGAAAAACCGAATGCGCGAGATTACACAAGAACAGGCGTTCAATGAAATCCGAGCGCACCCAAATTCGGAAAGGTTCATTCGAAAACAACGGGACTATAAGATGTGTGAGGATGACCTGGCCGATATGATCGAACGAGAGGAGGCTGAGCTGAAACAAGAACAACGCTATAAAAAAGCGTTCAAGCTCAAGACAAAAGTGGACCAAATGGTCGAGGATGGAAAACAAGATGAGTTCACTTCAGCTGAAAAAGCGATGTTCGATGCTAACTTGCGCATGAAGGACGTTAGGGACCAACTAGACACGCAAACCGCTATTCGGAAAAAGACGATAGCGGAACGTGAAGCTTTAGAAAGACGCGCAGAAAAGGTAAAAAAGTTATTCGTAAAAATAGTAATTAAAATAACCAGCAAAAAGGAAAAAATCTAATATAAATAAACTTAGAAAACCAGTGGTAAAGAAAAAATAATAAAAAACATCCACGTAACAAAAATTGTAAACTACGACTTTTCTTACGCGGAACGAAAAACCGGGCAGCTGATTGGCCACACGTGACCCATAAACCTTGTGATTGGCTGAAATAAGCTCAACCCGAAAAAAGCTGGACTTTATTGAAAAAGGGTTTTACAGGCACGATTATTAATCAATAAAAAATTTCTTGTTTTAAGTACAACCTAATAAATAATTCTAAAATAAAAAAGTGACTTAATTTAGTGCCTGGAGGACATGGATAAGATTAAAGAACAGATGGGATTGGCTCAGATTATTTACGACCCAATACGTAAAACCTGGTTAATGGTCATGAATCACGCTCCAAATTACGTGCTCCAAGATGATCGGCCAGATGAGAGTAAACTTGGCCGAGAGTTCGTCGACAACCTACTGGTACCCGAAAAAATTGCGAAAACCGACTTAGACCAAATGATCACCTTCCTTGATAAGTACGCCCTGTGTTTCAACCATAAAAATAGCCCCGAAATGTTAGAACAGATTAGGACTGTAGTAACGGACCTCCGACGCTTGTCCAGCTCGGGAATTACCAGAAAAGCCATGCTTGACATGTGCTCCTCACTATTGGTACGACACCTAAAGGCCCAATATGATATAAACATGCACAATATTTGGCACTCTAATTCACGCGGCCAAGGATTGCGGGGTGAATTAGAGCTGCCCGCCAGAGGGGGAGACAGATACATAGTGCAGGTGCGCGAAGGGCGAACGCGCGAAATGCAAAACGCGGCTTTCCAGCTTAAAAAACGGGAATGGCAAGAAAAAATAGATAAGGCAAAAACGGGGCGAAATAATTACAGGGGTAGGAATAGTTATCGAGGTAATAACCGAGGAGGACAGCGCGGCGGATCCCGAGGTAGATCACGGGGCCGTGGACGTGGTCGAGGCCGGGGCCGAGGTCGAGGTCGGGGTCGAGGTCGAGGTCGCGGACGAGGCGGATACCACCATAATGAACAGGCGGATCAACAAGGTGGTAACCCAAATCAAGTTGACACCGAAGCGCATCAAACACCGGCGCCAACCAGAGGGCGCGGTCAAAATAAAAACAAAGGATAGGGTCATATATAATATAAATATATATCAAAATATATAAACAAAAAAGGTTAAATTAAAAGGTGAAAAATAGGAGATAAAACTGATTTAATTTGAAGTTGACTTTAAATCAATAATATAAAATAAAACAAGTAATAAATATGGATTGGTAATTAACAATTACAAAATAACAATAATGAATGACCCATTACTTAGCATAGAGACAACTTTTATTTTCTATTAACCACTGGTATTCGAAAAATTATTAACTGCGAACAAATCAAACATGCATCGTAAGTAAAACTATGAATATTTAAATTCAGATGGAATACTATAGGACGTATTGCCTAAACGTTGAAAATACCGAAGCTCGGGATATGTTAGCCCTGATTCTTGAACATATCACTACTTTTGGCCTCGCGGCCGACCAAAACATGTTACGCAGAATGATAGTATTTGTTAGTCAAAAAACAAACGGTAAAAGCCGACGCCTATTAAATGCAATATTAACAGCTGACTCTATTTTTGACATCGAATACTTTTTACCCGCTATCGGATGGTTTTATACTGTAGACGCAATCCAAAGTATATTGTTCACCATAGATAGAACGGTTAACAACGTCGTAATTGTAAATCACGCGCACGTATAAGAAAACTTTTTCAGTTTAAAAATTGCACTGCTCATTTATCACTTCCTGCCTTTTTCTTTACCACTGGTTATGAACATTCACAGTACACAAAAAATAATACACCTAGTTATTAAACAAGCTTTCCTTGTAAAAATACTTTTAGAATGAAAAAATGTAAATCGGAACTAGAACGGTTGACAGCAATAGGATATAAAGCATTTCATTCATATATAAATCAACGGAAACTAAATACTTTAGATGTGCTAGACTGGCACATACTAGAATTTTTTGAGCTATGGTATAAAGCACGGACAGATAGTATTGAGAAAAAAGGGCACCACATGAGACCGCGAATAGTGAAACAAATGTCACTAGCTCTAAACAGGATTTTAGACAGAAAAAAGATTTTTTGTTTAGAGAGACGATCCAAAATAAAAATCCTAGCCCAAGAAAAAGCAAATGCATTAGGAAAATCCTCACTATGCCAAATTAAAAAGGCCAACATTTTCGAAATTGACCAATTAGTTCCGATTATACAAACGTTGATTAATAGTAACAAAAAACCGTACCAAATTGCAGGGATAGTCCTAGCTATATCTATAGTGACAGGAGCACGTACCGGCGAAATTACTCATATTTTTTGGAATGATATTAAATACACAAGGGAAAACGAGACCGAATTTATAGAAATTCCAATACGCGCGGGAAAAAATAACAAGTGGTCAGATCGCAACGATCAAAGGACAGGTCAAGTGGGCATGAACTGCCAAATTGACTTAAAAACTCTACTAAACTGGTGGAAAAAGATTTCGAAACCAACTGGTAATGACCCACGCGTATTTGAATTCCAAGCCAAAAACCCGACTACAAGCGTAGTACGGATCTGGAACGTAATCGCAAAACATACAAAATTAGGAAAGATAGGGGGTCACTCGGGGCGTAATATGGTACTGAAAAAATGTTATCAAGCGGGCGTACCAGAAACAGAGATGAAAAGTTTTTTGGGGTGGAAACCGAATAGTGAAATGCCCGCATACTACCGTAGCACGCTAAGTGAAACAACTAATAACGGCGCAGCCGCACTAATACGCTCAATAGGATTTAACCAATCGCAAACAACCCCAGAATTATCGATACCACTGGTTCAAAAAACGCAAAAAATAAAAAATAATAAAAACCGAAAAGAGACCAAAAAACAGAAATTTTCACGGATCAAAACAATCTTAGACAAATTGAAAATCTGAAATAAATACATAGTTTTACATACAATAAGCCGTACGGGGGTTCTAGAATAATCAGCATTTTATTATATTTTAGATGATGGACACTAGCTTTAATAACGTAGTCAAATTTCTACTCGAATTCATGACATCAGCGCATAACTGGGATCGGGACGTGCCGCGAGTTTTAATATGTTACCTGAAAAATCGCACGGAAATCCCAGAACTGAAAACCAAATTACGGGGAATATCATTATATTTAGCAATGCGATCACGTATTACTACAATATTTACTTTTGCCGCAGAACTTAGAGCAGTACAGGATCAAATAGAAGGTCTAGAAGTAATGTCGAAACCTGAAATGTGGATTAGGCTACAAAAATTTCGGACAATCGAAGAAATAAATGACTTATATAAAGAACCGTAAGCGGGAATATATGTCTGTAAACTATCTATTATTACCACTGGTTTTCGAAAAAATATAATCATACTTAATAAGTAAAAATTAAAAATTATAATATAATAAAAAGCGGACAAGGATATTAAGATAATGAGTAACGTAGATGCCCGAGCAGTACAAGCATTAGTAAATGCATCAAACAACACAAGACAATTTTTGGACATATGTACTCAATTAAGAGAGAGGCGGCATTTTTATATATACCTCACCCTTAATTATACGTACTTCAACTGCGGTCGAAAAATTCTAAAACAAATACGAATGCGCGAGCAAGATTTTCGGACAAATGTCATTGTTACTACGGAAAAAGGTATACAAAATGATCTGAAAACACAACTAATCGAACACAAATTAACAAAATTCTATTTAACTGATATTTAAATGAAGAGCCAGGTTAAAGTTTCTAGCCTTAAAACTTATCGGAATTTAAATAGCAGATAAATAGAAATTTGAAAAAATACGGGATATGAAAAATATGCCTGAAAATTTAAAAATTACCTAAAATGCCTAAGCATGTTTAATATGCCTAATATATACTTACCTGAAAGTTAACGAAAAATTAGTAAAACTTCTTTTCAGTCATGACTCCAGATCAATGGCTGGATTTCGCACAGTACGGGCTGGAATTATCGCTCGAAGAGTCACGTGCGAATCGTATGGGGAGATGGCTGGAGCTGATGTATCCAGAACAAATGAGAGACATACTTTTTACATTTAGAACTGCACATACTCAAATAACTGAAATCGAACAAGTTATGTCTGAGGGGGTAGATACCGATACAAAAATGGGTACAATCCGTATTATAGCCCCAGCAGTGGAGGCTATAATAACAGCCACAAAAAATTACAAAAAACTTTGGCATCAAGAGTTAATGGTTATAGCCGACGCTATAACCCCTCAGACATAAACTGGAATATATTAGAATAGATCGCTTTTCGTCACCAATTGGTATATAAAAAATAATAATTGTACTATCTGAACGCACTCTTTTATAAAAGGATATAAACGATAAAAAAGGCATGTCTCTAAATAAGAAACAAATAAATATTCAGAAATGCATAACGTACAAAATCAAGTGCTCTTTACAATCCTTCAACGCATGGAAAAACCAGATGCATACTGTACATACCAGGTACGAGTAATATTAAAAATGAGAATAAGTAATTAAAAAATCAAAAACTACCCAATTTATTACATAAATTAGAAATACACACTTTTGATTGGTCACACGTGACCAATACGAGCAACGATTGGCTCAAAAGGAAAAAAGATAAAAAATCGGGGAAAAAGAAAAAATGCAAAACGAATAAATATGTTTAATATTTAGGTTGTTGGAACCATCGCACGAATAATGGAAGACCAAGTGTACCCGGACATGGACGTAGCATTTCAAAGTTTGTGTAACTTGAAAAAAGTCCTCCGACAATTGCATAGTACACATAATAAAGCCCCAGTACCTTTTTTTGCAGCAGTGCAAAAAATGAAACCAATTTTTGATTTAATGGAAAGTAACGTGTATTACCACAGTGTGAAACTCGCGACCACGGAGGTTCAAACTCGGTCGCGAGCAATTGTCGGACGCCTTAACGAGCTGCACGATTTGTTTGCGCAACCACTGGTATCCGAAACACACAAATGGTCCTTGATGAAGGTAAAAAAGTTAGCTGATCGTTCAGTAACCGACTTCCGCAACGCGCATCACTCAGCACTGCAAATTGCGGAGGATATGCTTACCCTTTGGCAGGAATCAGTATGGGCGGAGTACATGAAGTTGAAAGCCATACTACGAAATCCAGCGTTTCGAGCCAATGAGAACCCAATAATATGGACCGACACCAACTGGGCCCCACGAGAGCGAGGGTTCTTCACAATAGTGGTGAAGCCCGATTTTGACATTTTTCTCGTTGAAAAGCGTCATAACGCAGTGTACAATATGGTAGGCACCGATATGGAATGGGTACGATCAAGTAGCGCACCATGGCGCCACCATTATACTCACGCAAAAACTATGATAGTTATCAAACAATGCGATTTGACTGAGGAAGACGAAAACGTTCGACTATTCCAAAATTTATTGTTATAAACCACTGGTAACGAAAAAACTACTTTTAAGAAGGAGCGGATGAAATAATAAATGAAAAATACAGAAAATTCTAACGTGTAATTCAAGTAAAAATTTCTTACATAATTATTTATAATTTTATAATTTTTTTTTTTATAAGTTATCTATAAGTCTATATAATAACAACCACATATACATGTACATGTAATAATTATAATATTCATATATAAATTTTATTTCATATAAATAATGTTTAGAATGGAAATAGACTTAATAAATGAATACTTACGGTTATGTAAATGGCGATCAACTGCGATCAATATAAATATCATCCGCACCATAATAGGTAATACTGAAATATCGCCACGACAAGCTGCAATTTGGGCACAACAATATTCTGACGTCAGACTCATAGGTTTAACACGGAGATGCATCTACACAAGAAGCAAAACATAAAAATATAAATTTGTTCTCTTTTCTTCGACACACCACTGGTTCATAAATATAATAATAAAGCTGCATAAAATATAAAACACAAAATAAGGACGACATAACCCATATTAAATGTGGACCTTAGGTTACCCCGCTATTAAGAATGGTGATTACCGGAGACTGGAAGGTTAACCGGATAGAATATCCAGAGTAACCTAAGGTCGACAAAGTATAAGAGGGTAAGATGTAGTCCTCAAATATTCTCCATTGTTAATATAGTCTGATTAGGATAAGAATAACATTTATTAGTTTTGATAAACAGGTCGATTTACCAGTGGTCATGAAGTATTAATTATAAGTAGAATTAGAACGAGTGAAAGTGAATGCGAGTGAAAATTCTTTCTAGAATAAAAATAAGGAGCGAGGAAAAACGCATTTTTCAAAACAATCACTCGCAGCACACAGAGAACGGGGTAAGGACAGGGTTTTCTCGAATAAAATAAGAGAAATTAAAAAATTAAAAATTTAGAAAAACGTGGAGCAAGAGAGCTCTGAAACGATTTTTTAAACTCCCGACCACCCAGTCGAGCGCCATCTAGGGCAAAAGTCTTTGAAAAAGAATTTTTCAGAAAACTAGCCCTACATACCCCGCAACTTTACCCTAATCGGACGATGGGGTCTTTCAGGCCCCCGGGACGAGTCATCGTCCTCAAATATTCTCCATTGTTAATATAGTCTGATTAGGATAATAAAAAAACAATGGAATATTAGTGATAACCTACCTGGTA
>SCLG01000936.1:0-23608 GCA_004367875.1 Oikopleura albicans
AAAATAGTTTTTCCTTACCCCACTTCTCTGAAACGCGCGAATGAGTTGTTATTAAAATTCTACGTTTTTCATCGCATGTCGATTGTTCTAGAAAATAACTCGCGCGCATTCGTTTTTGCTCACACTTACTCGCCTCATTCTCAAAGCATCTAGTACCAATGGTAAATAATACATTTTATACAACTTGTTCGGATTCTTATCCTAATCAGATTGTTTTACAAATGCGTAAGATGCGAAACGGCAAGACGTCTCTTTTTATTCTATGCACTCGGATATCCCTGATAAGGTAGTCTTATCTCTAGATACCCTCTTTCTTAAAGGCAATCACCATATTTAATAGTGGGGTATCCGAGGCATATATAATAGTGCGTCATGTCGTGTCTGGTTTATTATTCTGTATTTTTTATTGTGTGATAAAACCATTGGTAATAAGACAGTCTATACTCAGAGTGTGTTTCTAGTAATGATTTTTGAACGGATGAGCTCTCTACACTTTCGATTATTGGTAAGTTGTACCCATTCTTCAGCTTGTGTCGGTGTGACGGTGCAATTAACTAATATGGTGTGCATGATTGAAAAATTAATCGGTGTACTGTCCCATATTATCAGGTGAATATATTCTGTGACTAATTTGACCTCCATATTTCTGATCATACAGTCTAAAAATGAAATATCTGACATTAATGTTAATAATTATACGAACTAAGATATTTTTTCCCGTAAGTCTAAAGATCATGCACATTTCCTGAAAAGTAATACCATTGGTATAATCATATAAAGAGAAGTTTACAGTGGCAGTTGTCGAAGCTGTCGTGTAATGTCTGCGACTGCTGGTGTGACTGCTCCCATGTGTCGGATGATTATGAGGCGTCGCACCCCATTATAATTACGTCGCCATGGTGGCCCATTAGGTAAACGAACTTGTTGTTCTGCTGTTCCGACTGTGTTATACAATTGACCTTGTCGCTGCTCAATTAAGTATACATCTGTTTCGGGTCGCACTACGACTGTGTACTTACCCGACCGTGTGGGCGTCCAATTCGAGTCAACCCACCATATTGCTCGGTGATGAGCTCGAAATACGTCATCTCGAAGGATTATTCGACATTTCTGAAATTCTTTCCACGCCCCTTTTTGCCATAACGCTAACATTTCCTCCGATAACTGAAATGCGCGCATTTCTAGCTCCCGAAGACGTGTCGGTGAATCTCGGGCTATGATGGTAACATTAGCCAAGGAGAAATTATCGTTTTGTTCGACCAGTGGTATTTGAAACTGTACATACAACTCGTGCAGCTGACGAGTTATACTTTCGTTTTCTTCCTGTACTTCGGGCGAAACGGACTTAACGGCGCGAAAATATACATTATTTTCGGCCAATTGAAAAATTGGCTTCATTTTTTGTAAGGCTGTAAAAAACGCTATAGGGTCTGTATTTTCCTCGGCCGTTATTGTCCGTAGCACGCGATGTATTCCACATAACGCTTGAAACGGGACGTCCATGTCCGGGTAAATTTGTTGATCCATAAATTGTTGAACCGCTCCAATAACCTATAAGATTATGTCATATTATTTATCTCAAACAATGTAAGCTCTTTGTAACTAGGCCCATTTTCTTTATGACTTACCTGCTCCGGTGGGGCGGGTGTCATGCGGTATAGGGCTTCAAATAATATTTGGTTCCGCACATGAGTCATATCTCTGGATCGTGAATTTGTCTAAAAAAGATTAATTCTTCATTTTAGCTCGAGATTAACTGCTATAGGCTATGGGCTATAGTAAGTAATATGGGTATTTTTCAAACGTGCTGGAATAAGTTTTTTGGGCTAGAAAACTGATAACCTGATTTCCCACACGTTTGAATTATACTCATTTCACTCCACTATTCTGGAAAATAAATTCCTAAAAATAATCTGTTTTAGGTATTAGTGTCATAGTAGCAAGGCAGGTGACAGAGCAGTTCATGTATAAAGTACCATTGGTATAAAAAACACAAATTATCATGATTTCTTGTTGCACTAAAATTGTTTCACTAATCTAAATTGAAACAAAAAATTGTGCTTGATTATTCATGTAAAGAAAACGCACTCTAATTATTTTCCATTATGTTCAATCTACTCTATACAATCGCGTTTGCTAAAATTTCGAGTTCTAATTTCCATAGTCTCTTGTAGGTCTTGACCGCTAACATTGTGACTTTGAGGTATTGGGCTGCCGTAGTTACGACCGCCAATTGTTGCGAGTTAGAATTGTCGTGACTGATAGCATCTTCAATTTCGTCCAACACCCTGGTGGTTTGACGGAAAATTTCGATCACGCATTGCATGGTTTCCGGGTAGGTATGTTCCAGCCAGTGTCCAATGCGATTGGCTCTGGATTCCATGATCACGCCTTGTAAACCGTTTCGAGTATACTGTAGCCATTGGTATAATGACACCACTAAAGACAAAATTTTATTTCGGGATTTCGTTTTTTGGGCATTATGTTTTATTAGGCTATACTAAGTAATGTGAGTACTCCCCAAACGTGCCGGAATAAGTTTTTTGGGCTAGAAAACTGATAACCTGGCTTCCCACACGTTTGGGTTGTACTCACTTCACTTAATTATTTTCTAAGCTTTATGTAATCTTTTAATATTTATATTATTTTCTGCTTTTTTATCTTTATGGACCCTTTTGGGCCTCCAAAATTCGTTGCGCGGGAACATCGCGATCAGGCCACGTCGGACCCAACCGGACCACTTTACGTACCCAATGCCCCTAGTCCGTGGATAAGCGGCCTGCTGTTGCGGTAGAGGTTTTATGACTCAAACGTGAGGGTGGAAAACCATCCCGTCTAGCAGACCCAACCTAGAGCCACTTTTCGGAGGATTGTTGGTCTGCGTACATAACTCCAGTCCAGTACGAAGCACGCGCTTGACTATAAAGTCAATTGGCAAGATAATTGCTTCAAAACTAATATGCGTGTACTTCGTTTTCTCCCCCATTATGGTTTTTATTATTTGTATTATTAATTTTAGTATTCTATTAGATATCTAAAATTATATTAAATATCTATCTATCTACACCACCTAATTCGTTATGTTGGCATCATTAAATATTTAGAACTGTTAACATAATTTTGTTAACTTCAGGCGGTATGTCCTTTTTGATTATGTAATTGCCAATCGAAGTTAATCATATTTCAAATCCGAAGTGTTAACATAATGTAATTTTGTTAACTCATCGTGTGTTAACGTAACTTATTAGGCGGTACGTTTTTATTTACACCTATATTGTTCCTCTTTAAGTATTTAATGTTCTGTTATACCTTATCTTGTACGAAATATTTTATTCTCACCTCTAGTTGATGTGACTACTCCCAATGTTGATATGTTCGACGTATCTACCATTAGCAGCTTTAATAATCGTTTCGCATACGTAAAATAAAACAGATTCATGCTGTTATGAAGGAACAATTCCCGTCTGTTCGGTATGCTCGTCACGTTGTTTAGAAATTGCGTCACATTGTCTACTGTGACCACCGCGTCAACTACCACTGGTCTCATTTTCTAAAGTCTATGTCCCTTAAAAGTCATCTCAATCCTATTTTTGTGTTTGTACAGCTAAATTTATAATGTATTTCATACCATTGGTATTATTAAACTATAGCTTTCAGCCTCATTCCATATCTGGATTAAACTGAGCTTGGACCCCCGATAACTGTCTGAAATCTGGAGCACGCAAACGTGTCCAGATTTCTTCTAGTGCCATAATGTGTATCCCTGGAAGGTCTCGGGCGTGTCTTTGTATCATTTCTCGAAATTCTAATAGGGTGGTTATACGCGGTTTTCGCCTAATATATAAAATCAGACTATCCAGGGATCGATGTAAGTGAATTGACAGTGTGCGTGTTTTCAAATACGCAAATAAAACACATGGAATTGTTTTATCCCATTCCGGCGTATGGGTCATGAATCGCATCAAAAAATCAATGATCTGGATTGTTGGGATATCTCTACGAACGTCCATTTTTCTAAAAAATTTTCTACTGATAATTGTGTTTTAATAAGTACATATGAAAAATATTCTGAATGCTCGTCCGCTTAGTAGATATTCAAAGATAATATTTCGTCTCTAATTCGTTTTTTCCTATTTTTCTTTGATTCTTTTTTACTAATTTTCATATTTTTTGTATTGTCTACCACTGGTATATCTATTTTGGCCGTTTTTGAGTCCCGGTTAAAACCGTCTCTTACAATGCGGGCGGCCGCCCCATTGTCTGTTGCTTCACTTAGTGTACCTCGATAGTACGCTGGCATTTCACTGTTTGTTCGCCACCCTAACAGACTTTTCATTTCTGTTTCTGGGACGGCCGCTTTATAGCACTGTTTAAGGACCCCATTTCGGCCAGAGTGGCCCCCGATGCGCCCCAAATTCATGCCCTGTCCTATTATATTCCAGATGCGGACTACACTTGTGGTATGGTCTTGAGCTTGAAATTCAAATACTCGGGGGTCGTCCCCTCGTGGTTGAGACACGTGTCTCCACCAATTTAATAATTTCTTCAAATTTATTTTTGCTTGTGCATGAATTTGGGCCGTACGTTGGTCATTTCTCTCAGACCATTTATTATTTTTTCCGGCTCTGATTGGAATACAAATGTACTCACTGTCATTATCTATCTTATAATTAATATCGTTCCAAAAAATATCGGTGGTTTCGCCCGTACGTGCTCCCGTTACCATTACGATTGCCAATATAACTCCGGCGGCTTTATATTGGTTTTTTGGGCTATTAATTAATGTCTGAATGACTGGTATGATATCTGCGATTTCAAAAACGTTTGCTTTATGAATAACACACAATGAGTTTTTCCCTAAAATCTCAGCGTGGCTTATGGCCATTTTGTTAATCATAGATTTGATTTCTAAACATAATAATTTCGCACGGTCTAAAACTCTGTACAGTGCTAGAGACATCTTTTTGACCACTCTAGGCGTCAGTTTTGCTCCACGATTTTTGAGCGTATTTTCGCGTGCGGTAATCCATAAGTTAAAAAATTCCTCGATATTTCTATCGTTCATATTGGCTGTCGACAATCTTTTTTGATTCAAAAACGATTGAAAAGCTTTCCGACATATTAAAGTTAACTTATCTAGCTCTGAAATTCGGCGACGCATTCTGAATATTTTTCATCTTATATAGATCATTAACTTGTATTAGGTACCATTGGTAAAAAAGTCGTAGAAAATCAGTTATATACATAAGAAGGTCAGTTCAGTCTCTAATAGCTACAATATGTTATGTGCATATTTTTATACAAAAAATGCGCCTGGATTCGCCATGGATGTCCGGTCTATCGCATCCATTATGCTCTGAATTGCTTCTGGTTTGAAGTAATAAGCTATGACTGGGAGGAAGGTTTGCATCGCAAATATTGAGGATGCTGAAAGCATTTTGCGTAGCAGCTTCCTGCCCCGACCTCGTACTCGTGCTTTTACATAGAGGATGATGCGCGTTAGTATGGGCACCGGTGTGTTCAAGCCGAATTCTGTGACTAAATCTAAGAAAAGCGCCAACATTTGTTTAGCGGCCACACTATAAACGTTTCGGCAGTAAGACGCGTACGCATTCATATCTATAATAAAAACATGTCTATTTCGAGTGTTAAGGGGCTTATGTCAGATTAGTAGTATGTATATCAGTACCATTGGTAAACTATTTTACGGATATATATATAACTTTTAGTATTATCCATAACTACCTCAATTTATGGAATTATTTTGCGAGAATTTCGTGTGTTATACCATTGGTATCAAAATCACTTGGTCTATAATTGCACCATTAATATATCCTCTTCTAACGTATTGTAAAGTTGAAAGTGAACCGAAACTCAAAATTTTCATATGTTAACTATATGTATATTTTTTACTGCACGTTAGATGGTGTATATTACTATAACATATGTAACTATATTTATCCGGTCCAGAAATCACTCTCAATTCATTTCTTCGCTTTGCCACCTCTGTTGTTGGGTGCTGGGGTCTGATGGCTTTGATTGTCAGTATTTTCGGCAGGTTTTTTGTCCTCCTGTTGGTTATTATGTCCACCATGTTTTTTACCTCGTCTTCCACGGCCGCCTCTGCCGCCGCCTCGACCACCGCGACCTCCTCGGCCTCGTCCCCGTTGGCCGCCTCGACCTGAGCCTCGGCCGCCGCCTTGAGTCCGTCTACCGCGATGACTATCCCGTCCGAGATTTTTAGCTTTATCCACTTTGTCTTGCCATTCCTTCTTTTTAAGGCGAAACTGTGCTTGTTGCATCTCGCGGGTGCGGCCTTCTTTGACTTGTACGATATAACGGTCGGACCCTTTGGCCGGGAGCTCCAACTCACCTCGAATGCCTTGGCCTTTGTTATTAGCTTGCCATATATTATGCATCCCGATGTCATATTGCGTTTTTAGGTGGCGTAGAAGGAGCGACGAGCATAAGTCTAACATTGCCTTGCGTGTAATACCACTGGTAGCCAAACGCCGAAGGTCCGTTGAAACTGTTCGAATTTGTTCTAACATTTCTGGACCATTATTCGAGTCGTAACACATTGAATATCGGTCCAAAAATGTTAGCATAGTGTCCAGGTCCACTTTCTGCATTTTCTCTGGAACAGTCAACATTTCCACAAACTCTCGCCCAAGTAACTCTTCACTTGGTCGATCGTCCTGTTTTACATAACTTGGCGCGTGGTTCATCATCATTAGCCATGTCTTACGCATCGGGTCAAAGCGCAACTGGGATAATCCCATTTGCTCCTTGATCTTCTGCATATCTTCCAAGCTCTAAATAATTTTTTAATGTGTGTCATGTTCCATAAAGAAGTGTACTTGTCATTGACTATTGTGTCACCATCTTATGTATTTATGTATGTAATACATTATGACATACATTTTGTGAGTATAATTGTGGCGAGTTCAAAAGGTGTGTCAAGTTCTTCCGTTACTATGGAATATTCCAAAAAATGTGTCCCATTTTCGAAATTTAAAGTACAACCTCTGTGTCAACAAGTGTGGCATATTCAACTACATGTACCTCGTCCCAGTAAATTTGTTATATGATGTTAATATTATAACATATACTTAATGGGGGAATATATTCATTTTTTAGGGTTTGAAGTGTCATGTAAGAAATGTGACGTGTTCATAAAATAGTATTTTTGTACCACTGGTATAAGTTATAACCAATATATTCTTACCTCTTGAACTCGCTTTTCTATAGCTATTTTCTGGTTGGTTATGCGCTGTCGAAGTGCCACTTGGTCTTCTAACTGGGTGCGCATGTCAGCAATTCGCAGATTACTATCATACATGGCTTTTTCTTTCGTCGTAAACGTGTCCATCGCATTATCTGCGACTTTCTGGTCTACCACCAATTTGAGCTTATATGCCGCTCGGAATTTCTTCTGAGTTTGTAACTCCGTTTGTTCCCGCTCAATTAACTCTTCCAAATCTTCTTCGAACATCTGGTAATCCTGCTGTTTGCGCATGTATCGAGTGGAATGCGGGTGTGCTCGAATTTCCGCAAACGCTTGTTCTTGCGTAATTTCCCGCATGCGACTCTTAGTGCCCATGTTCTTGGAGAGAGTCATATCTGCTGATGTAGACGCATACCTCTCGGCGTAGTTACGCTCGAACTGGCGCATTTGCTCCTCTTGGTGGTCACGCTCAAACACATTCATGTTGTGTCTAAACATTCTTTAATTATAACATGTGATACTATGTTAGGCAATTATATATGTATGATGTTACCAATGGTATGATATACGCTACTAATTATGTGTATTTATAACCAATGGTATTAAAAAACTTATAGGAATTTTTTCATGGCGTGTTGATTAATGCAAAAGTGTTACCCCTCGACCGATTCGGTTCAAAGTAACCAAATTCTGTGTAATTTTTTGATGGGACTAAAGTGATCGGTTCTGTAAATAACCCCGTTAGATTCACTAACTGTGTCGACTTTAATGCATTCGTCCAGATAGGGATTTCTTTCCGTGCATGGAAAATTAACACCCATTTCGTGTATGGTGCTTTTTTAATCAACAATTCCGCTGCTATATGTCTCAGTGGATGCGGCGGAAATGCATATATATTAAAGTCGGCCCAGCCCGTGAATGTTAGCGCATCTACGTGCACTGCGCGTTCATCATATTTTTGTGAAACAAAAAATTGTGCTACTTTATTGCTGTCTTGTGCAAATAAGTCTAAATGAAAATTAAATTTACATTGCCTTTTTAAACGCCTAATTATTTGTGGGTTTATTATCTCTTCGTTCCAATTTATTTCCCTGCTAGGGGCGTCCGCTTTTTGGTCTAAAGTACTACACCATTTAATATCTAAGGTAAATGCGTACTCTATAGCTGTCAAATTTATCTGTCGAATAATTTTATTCAAACGAGTATTTTTGGCTCCTGAGAAAAAGGTGGTTTCGACCGATTTATTGTCACAGACAAACAGGACATGTTTGTTTGTAAACTTATTACGGAATCTTAGAACTGTTTGTAAGATCGCCCACGCTTCTTTCAGATGAATGGGCCATTCTGCTTGTTCTGGAGTGAACTGTGTTGATATTTCAATGGCCCATTCTTCTATTACGATACCCATTGCAAACCCTGAGGCATCTGTAAAAATCTCTAGTGGTTTTGCAATAAGGGCGGCTGCTGTGTTCCACTTTTTCTGAATTACAAAAATGCCCAGATAGTCCTCGGACCACAATTTAAATTCAAAAAGGAGTGTTTCTACCATTGGTATAATATCCGTGTCTAAGACTGAGTTTTTTAGTGCCTCTGTCATCTCCCTGATATATAATAACATATTTGGGAGGACCACTAAAAAAGAGCAACATTTACCCCGAATTCTCTCCAGGGCCTTTCGTTGTATATGTTCTGATTCAATTGCCTTATTTACTTGGATTTGAAACTCTGCCCATTTATAAGGTGGTATGGCTATCGTTTCGATTTCTGTGTCAATATTAAACCCAAGAAATTCAATTTGTTTCGCTGGTAAAAAAGTGCTCTTTTTTAATGATACACAACCGCCTGGCGCTACTTGTGCCCCATTGGATAATATCGCCTCTTTAGGGACTCGAGTACCCGACATAAATTCGGATTCTTCCAATTTGTTTTTCGGCCTAATTAAAACTAAACGATCATCTAAATATAAAAAAGTGATCATTTTGTATGCGGTACGTAAAAAATTAACGATAGTCATATTCTGTAATTGATAATGACTTGGGACTACTGAGAATCCGAAAGCGGCGGCCGCAAATTTAAAATAATACCCGGCCCAAAATTGGACCGCAAATTTTTGTGAGTCCGGTTCCAACAAAAGGTGGTGGAAACCGGACTTATCATCCGATTTAATCATTAGGTCATCTTTTCGAAAAAATTTTAATGCCAAATAAATGTCATCTAATTGACATGGGAGTTTCTCTTTTTGGGTCGATTTCCACGCACTAGCGTCATTACACTGACGGTCTGTAGGTGTTTCCTCTAAAAATTTTAGCCTCTCCGCCACTGTAATGGGGGTAGTTATAAAGGGTCGAAAATTTTTCTGATCTTTGATGATCTGAATAGCTCCAGATGTTACCCATTTAGCAATTTGTTGGTGTACAAATTGCTTTTTTGCTATACTTGATCTATTGTTTGGCATTACCAGTGGTATGAATTTTCTTTTTCCGAAATTTTTTCTTTGGAGTTTATCTGTGGGTACCCTAACCGGATATGATACAAAGGGTGGCAATGTTATACCACATATTTTGGGGTCTGTTTTATTTTGCATTTTCATTTTTACTGTAGAATTATATTCATGACGTACTGTATTTGTAGCTAAGGCAATGTGCGGCCTAAATTGAACTGGTTCGTTCCAAGATATTTTTCGTATATTAGAGAATAATGATACTCCTACAAAAATATTTTGATATGCTTGGAATTTCACCCTTTCATCATTTAGTGCGTTGATATAGATTACCCAAATTTGCAAAAAATTACGAAATGAACCTGCCCTAAAATCACTTTCCACCCTGAACCTCATAAAGTCCCAACTTGGTTCGATTTTTTCTTCATATATGTCTTGCATATATTTTAAAAGAAAATGTGCATACTCTTTCCACTGTACGACCGTAAGTGGGCCTGGTTTTATTTTTGGTATGCCTTTATCATCTAGGTCATATAAATCGGTCCATTCTGTAAGAATATTCCCTTTATAATCACATGCCCTAACTGGGTCTGTGGGTAAACCTGGTTTTACATTATTCAAATACGCCGTAAATTCAATGCAATCTTCTTGCGAAAAATCATTTGCATGTTCCTCCGGAAGATTAAATTTACTTGACATTCTTTACTTTTAAGTATAATTATACCATTGGTATGTTGAAAAATAAAGCATAATATGTAAAAGCTGAGCGAAAAGAAAAAATAATGAAAAAACGGCAGGCGTACAAGTTAAATTGTTTTTTGGTAAGATCTGTTTCCGCTAGAGGGCGGGCGGCTCATTCGGAGGACTTTTTCATCCCGGAGGACTTTCTATGCCCTGGGGGTTTTTTGAGCCTGAAAACAACATTGTAAGTATTGTGATTCACTTTTAATTCATTTCGACTAATAATTTTATGTTTTGGAAATTATTCGGCTTAGTAAGTATATTAATTAAATATTAAATATTGTAATATGAAATATTAATTATATCGCTTCATTTTTTGGCCCTATTCTTTATTACGATCCTTAAACATTTGTCGGACGTTTTCGGTACTCGAAAATCGCGTTCAATAAATGAGCATCGTCACAAAGAAGGTCATTGTTCTATACGAGAGTGACCCTATTTTGGCCGAAAAAGCGTTCGCTAATTGAGTAAGTGTCCGATGAATGAGCGCCCTACAAATGGTGAAGGACTATAGTACGTAATTCGTGTATTTCAAAAAATAAGGTATTCACTCACTTTTCTTTCTTTTTATTCGTTGTGCGATAACTGTCCACTAATACGCGATTCGTGTCCGATTCGTTGTCCACGACTCATATAGGTAAACGATACCACTGGTATAACCACTTAATCCGTTTCAGATCTAAATATGTTTCTTTTACGAGACTGTTTTGTTAGTTTCTTGTTTTCATCGGGTCCCATAGTAACGGATCCCAAGATCAAAAAGTAACAATCCTACAGTTTGTATGTTTCTGATACCATTGGTAATATATTCTTATGTTCTTATTCCACCAGCTACTTTAGTTCTGGTTGTATTTTCAGTTTGACATGTTTTGTGTTTATATAACCATTGGTAATACTACACTATTTCGTTCATCAATTATTGGTACAATTGTGCGAGCAGTTCGCTTGGGGGGAGGGCGTCCTCGTCATAGTCTTCATCAAAACCATCCCCATATTGCGCATCCACAAAATCCAGTAATGTGGCATGTGACACGCCCGGTTCTGTTTCCTCCTCAGAGAATTCCGCAGACCCGTCCGCGTCACATGTCACATACTTACAAATTTTTTCAATGTTTCTACGCTCACGGTCGTCCAAATGTAGATCTTGACCGAAAAAATTTGATTTGGTTTTTAAGTTGCGTTTCAGCGTGTTTCCACGCCACTCCGCTAATTTTTTGTCTACTTTATCCGTAAAAAGCGGCTTGGACAGCTGTGAGCGATATGCCACATTAAATGATTGTGGGAGCCAATCATTTGGGGACTTCAATGCCTGTGAATTTGTTACGTTGTCACGTGCAAGTTCATTAAGCAATTTTTTGGTCTTTCCGAAGACTAAGGACTCTTTGCCAAAATAAAAAATTATAAATGGGATCAGTCCTAATAATTGCCCCATTATGGCCGCAACAGTTAACAGGTTTGGGTTCATAACTAATTTGGATAATTCGTTAACATATGAGGTCATTCGAAGTGCGTCGCCTTCGATAGCAATATCGTGCGAAAATGCGGACGCTTTGCGTGTAAAAACGTGCGTCCAAAATTTCCAATCCCGCCAAAATTGCTCATCACTCTGTCCTTCAAAAAAGTCCGCAAACCAATGCAAAATAAGCACTGTATGTGGACCCTGAGTTTTTGCGACCGCCTTTCGAATGGCCCCTTTGTTTTCCTCCGAATGTTCCAATTTAGTTTTTGCTAGGGTACCTAAACGAGTGGATTTCTCGGGCCATTTACGCCACGGCGTATTAACTTTTTTCAAAGTGTTTTCGAGCTCATCCACTCGTTTACGCAGTGTTTCATCCCCGGCAGGTGGTGTAACACTTTGTTTTTTGGTACCACTTGGTATAACCATACTTGAACTCGCAGCTGCATTAACTTGTGTTAACAGGCTAGAAGAAATGATTTTTTCGGCTTTTAATGCCGCTTGCATCTCTACTACTTCTAATCTGGCCTTTTCATGTTTCAATTCCCATTCTTCGCACAAGTCCTTGTATTTGGCTGTGTCCGCCGCCCCCTTCGGCTAAATATAACTCGTTACCAAGATTAACTGATGCAGAGCCTTTTTTATATGTACGTTATGCAGTTATCGGGCCGCTTTCGAACGTCGACTCTTATCATGTTAGGTCTTAAGGATTGTTGATCCACTATTTATACACAGGGTGCGTAATTATCCTACGACCTCTTGCCCTTAAAAATGGCCCTTAAAAATGGCGTGATTAAAACGTACTGCTGTCATTTTTGTAAGATAACTGCTCAGAAGATAACTACGCATTCTGTGTATCTGTATTCATGATATACTGTTACTTTCGGGCTTTTTTATTTCGAAAAAAGAAAATCCTAAACTGTCATTTGTCGCACGGTAACTGCTCAATGTACAGTCTTTGGTTCGTTATTAGTCCGAAGACTCAGTGCTTCCATTATTTCAAAGACCATTGGTATAAACGAATATAATTTTTTCTCACCTTTTGCTCCAGAACTGCTGGGAACCAGTCTTCTGACGTTAGGGCTTTGACTTTTTCCCGTAACGCTTCCAAAATTTGGTCTTGTATTTTGGTGACACCCTTATCAAAGTATTTAAAGATGGCCAATGACGATTTTTGCTTTGGGTTGTAGTCCATAAGCTTCGACCATTCCGCTGTAATCTTTTTCCATGCTTGCAAATTTTCCGGTTCAATTTTTAGTTTTTTCGCCGGTCCATTTTGCGTACCTACTCTTTTGCGTGTAGCCCGTTTTCCGGTCGGTACCACAATAACATCCTCTTCTACGTCAGGGATCTCTAATTCTTGTGACATGTAATACCAGTGGTATAAAACGCGCTAATTTTTCAATTAAAAAACTATAAATTATGTTGTGTGCCACTCAGATGTGGCATGCGATTTCACTGTTTGAAATATGAGCGATCTGAAATCTCGCGCGGGTTGAAATACTAGAATTCTTGGAATTCTACGTTTGAAACTCATTTTATTTCATTCGTTTTTGGACCGCGCTACTCGCGTCGCTTCTAACCTCTTCCTATGTTCCCGGATAATTTTAAGGCGTGGAATGTTCCAGGATTTTTATTTTTTGTTGTTTATATTTACCAGTGGTATAACTAATCTATTTATAAGCATAGTTTTTAGTCCGTTAATGCGTCATTTGTTTAACAATACAATATCAGACTTCAACTAATCAGCTCGCTTCTTATTTGGAATGCGAGTCACACGTTTTTTCACTTTATTATTGTGCGGCCGATTTTGCCCAATTTTATATTATTTTTCTCTAACGTTCGAAGTTATTATGGCAGGTTAGTTCTATTCTTATTATATGTGATTTGTGAACCCTTTTTTCCATAATTTATTTACCTTTATTCCTTTATCTTCGTGTGTTTTCATATACGTTCATACTCAAGCCTGATTTTTTATTATTTTTCTATAGCAAATCGACGTTTACCTGATCGTGCCGGCCCTTCCCTGCCCAATCACTTTATAAATGATATAGGTGGCGAAATAGACCTGCACGCGCCTTTCGCTTTCGGGGCCGCCGATGGTCATGCCGGACATGTTGTCCCGCTATCTCCGCCTCGGCTCCCTTTACCCATTTTTGCTGGGTTAGCCGAAGAACAGTTCTTACAACGCATACCGTCTTTGGATCGAGGTATTTTAATAATACGTGTTAAGATGTTTAATATATACCCCATGTGCGTAGCTATTTTACGAGCTTTCATCTTTCTCGATGTTGCGAGATAAAACATTTTTTCATATGATACTATACGTATCTTATGTTTCATATAATTATCACAACTCATCATATTAATGGGCCCCAAATAAGGGCACACATATCTTTTTATCGCAAGATAACTGCTCATAAGATAACTACACACCTTGCGTACTTGTTTGGTGGACGGTCTGTGTAAATTTTCCTAAGCTAAATTCTTAGGGTTTCGTCGTCACGAATATCGTATCGATCGTCGTCGCCGTACTGGGGTTAATTTAGATGACCGTAGCTTTCAAGTTCGAGTGCGTGTTATTACCATTGGTATTAATCAACTTACTATCCCTGTGGGATACCGTCGTCAACGTGGTGCGCGTGATAACGTAAGCGCAAGTGGTCGTATTGGCCACCGTTTTCGAGGCTTGGCCCGGCGTCTACGAAATTGTCATCGTCATGTAACTGCCTTAAGCCAAGCCTTTTGGGACGATCTCGAAGTTGATGGGATCCAAATGGATCTTCGTGATTATGAGTTAGAGATAATCACTATATCGAGTACTCTAGGCCCTAACGAGGAGCGTCAGTTATTAGTAATTATTGATGCTTATGCTGCGGCCATCACTGCCATTGAACGTCATATTACTCGCCTTAATCGACGTGCCTTATAAGATATACTT
Source organism: Oikopleura albicans (assembly GCA_004367875.1). Taxonomy (NCBI): domain Eukaryota; kingdom Metazoa; phylum Chordata; class Appendicularia; order Copelata; family Oikopleuridae; genus Oikopleura; species Oikopleura albicans. The sequence goes on from SCLG01000936.1 coordinate 14,807, forward strand.
CTGTATTCATGTTTAGTTATACCATTGGTTTTAATGCATATATTGGATAATGAATAAATATAATGACTCAACAAACATGTAATTTTGTGCCAAACGCGTCTAGTCAAAAAAAGACTAATTTTTTGCCCGAACGTTCAGGGCCCACCGTGCCTACCGAGACGTGTTTTTTCCACTAACTACTGAGTCGGGTCACCCAGTCCAATAGTTAAATTATGGATCCAACATATCCCGCAAACCCGGCCGGTCCCGGCGCTCGCGCTTAACCGCGCTTTGCACTCCATCATAGTGCTTCATTTCCATCATTATTTTTTATTTCTCAGATATTCAGACGAACTTTCGCCTTCCACAGTATCTATAACATTTTCCTACGCGTGTGTTTTTATTTTAATTCAAAAAATCTATAAAATTACAGATATGGTTTGTGGTGTCACATACGACCGAAAACTCACATATTTTTTAACCATGTTGACACGACGCGAAGGAAAATGTGTTTCGATTTCACAAATATATTATATACAGTATTGTTTTATTATACCATTGGTAATACAGTCTCAGTTATTTTTGCAATTAATTTATGTCGACATATCTGATTTTTCTGACGCATGAATCGCTTCTTCGCCCGTGAATCGACTTTCGGACCAAGCTCGGACCGCTTCTTCTAGCGATTCTTGGGATGCTTGCCGCTCAGGTGTGCGTTGCCATCTATCTGTATCATAATCGTGTTGAATTTTGCGGTATTCAAACACTTTGGCCGTGTAGCTTTTTACTACCTCGATTAGTTTTCCAATCGGCGAGTCCTGCTTGATTGACACATCATGGTTAAATAATTCGGGGTTAATAAACCATTTTGTGTCTGATACAAAAAGTTTTTTGACCAAAGTCTCTTCCCAATACGCTCGTACTACTGAGACCAATGTATCCGACTGCCATCCGTTTTGGGCCATGATTCGCGCCAGTTTTTGTGCCATTGGCACTGTTAACAAAAAGGCCAAATCGAATTGTTCTACTACAACTCGTGCGAACTCTTCCGGACAAGTTATCTTGTAGATTGCTTGGGCGAAAGTGTTGTTTAATGTACCATTGGTATAAATGCAATCAGGTAGTTGATCGTAAACCTTGAAGTCGATTTTATCCAAATCCTTAATTGCCACTTTTCGAGCTTCGAGCCACAAAATCGTCTGTTTTTCAATCCTACATGCCGACTTTAGAACCTTTCCATCTTATCACATGATTCAAATTCGGCTTTTAGTACACAGAGTGCGCTGTTATCTTGCGAATCTTCGTCCTTGAAAAATCGCAAGATAAGCGTTTTTTGCACTATATCTGCTCGGTGCGTATCACATGAATATTATGAATTTGTGACTTGCTCGAAAAAGACTAATGACAGGCCCCATAGGCCTCTACTCGCTGCCAAGAAACGTTACCAAAAAGTGGTAGCATTATTTATTTTTTCGCGTTTGAAAAATTACTTACGATATATAACGATAAGCATTTTTCATTAAACATTTATTTACGTTTTATAAATTTTTCATTTAAATCATTCCTAAATTGTATTCATATACCATTGGTACCACGAAACCATCAAACTTCTGGTGCTCCTTTGACTCTCGTTGAACACGTTCGTCATGTTGCTGTTGGTTCTCGAACCGGCCGTACATTGGTCCTCGAGCGGGGCCGAAATAATATTCACCGTCCCTTGCTCTAAAACTTTCTGCCTTATCGATGCCTCGTTGGTTAACCACCGCCATGTTAACACCTCTTACTTTTTGATTGGTGTGTGTAAGTAAGGGGCGTTCGCGATACTGTGCTGTCGAGTCTTTGGCGATCAAGTGTTCACTAAAACAACTTGACGTTATGCCAAACGGGCGTAGACTTGACATGATTTCTGTCTCCGTACGTGCTGGGGTTTGCCCATCTTTAAATTGATGAACGACTGTCGCCGCCACTACTGCCATGCGTTGTGTTGTTGATAACGCGAATCTACCCGTTTCGTCCGGGAACAAGGGTACTAGAGGGGCTTGGTACTGTAGCGTTTTAGTCGCATGGGCTGGGTTCCATGCGATTAAACCACCGTATTGCTTTACCACTGGTACATATTTACGCATGTTACTCTCCGAGTTGATCGTAATTATACTCTCGGTGCAGCGTAGCATGAAGTCATGTTCCACATGATATGTATTAAAGGGGACCTTAAACCAAGCTTCATTTCGATCCCGGGCGTAATGATTGTGCGTCTTCTCCGGTGCCCAAGCTTTTACTTGTTTTTTATTGTAACCAATACTTATACATTAAAAAATACTTTCTTTTGACCTTAACTCCCGTACTTAGTGATCTGTTTTTCAGATGTTCTTTTATTATTTTTTATGTTCTACGTGATTTTATTTCGATTTGATTTTATACTGCGCATTAATCAATGTGAGTTTTAAGTTCACTCCGGCCTCGTTAACTTAACACGTTAAGTTAACCAATCCGCTTATCACGTTAACTTTAATCCGCTATGTTTTATGATACCATTGGTAAGTTATACTCAATATTCTTTTTATGCTATAAAAAACATGTGCCTGAATTGTCAGTCTTCACTAACGTAGGTGTTCCGTTATAGATAATTTTTGCCGCTGTCGTCGGCAACATTGCCTCTGTCAACGGCACTAAGCCGTCTGTGATGGCCTGTCCATGTGATTGTGTAAACTTGGACGACACCACCGACACTCGCATCCAAATTCCGTTCGAAAATACTGGGCATTCTTCAAGGGTGAGATGTTGTACCAGTCTCGAATTCGGCATCTGGGGGTTGTGGCCTAATCGTGGCGTATGCGCCACGCACATATATGAAAACGGAGCTTGAATCATTTCGTGTATCGGTACCATTGGTTTTCGATGCAAAATATCCACCGTCGGAATGTGAGTCATTGTTTGCGTAACTGTTAAGTTACACAGATATTGTGAAACCGACCATCGAAGCTCATTGTCTGCGAAAACAAATTTTGAATATGCCGCCGCATTGTTAAAGAAAACGTTGACTCCTATACCCGCACTTGCCAATAAATTTACCAGCTTAATGAGAATTATCTTCTCTACTGGGATAAAGTTTTGGAATGTCCCTGCAATTATCTCCGCTTCTTTATGATACCACGTTCCTTTCACACGTACCGCCGTTGTATCGTTCCGGTGATATCGTACCGTCATTTGACTCAAGACTTGAGTCACCCACGCTCCAATTGGTAACTCGTCCGGAATGCCTTCTTTCTGACGTATATTTTTTACCATTGGTATCGCATCCAACACATCCCAACCTACGACCTTTGGGGCATCAATGTCCGAAATATCGACCGGATCTTGTTTCGCGAAGATTTTCGTGTCAGTCTTAAACTGGCCTGTGTTGAAAATAGTGCCCCCAATGTTCTCGTCGTCCATCTGTTTACGCCTGTATTCCGGTTCTGTCACATTTCGGTCGCCCGGGTATGGCATAAACGCATCTGCATGTATTGTGACTACATACTTAATGTCACCCGTTTGGCGGGTCTTCGTCCATACGCGTGATACATGACCCGATGTCAGATTCGTGATTGGCGCGTCTAAATCGGGGTCATGTGTATTGACGATAAAGTTTGCCATTGGGTTCGCGGGGTCGAAATTTGACGCATCCGCTGGGCCGTTATATCTGAATTTCAGGTAGTGAGGCCATGTTGGCTGTGTGTTTGGGTCATTAATCCAACCCTGTTGTCGCATCATAAGTTCGTATTGCGCAAAATGCGAATTAAATGCATTCTGAAAGTTCTTTCGCGTTGGACTTTCTAATTTGTATAGGTACCATTGGTATAAACATGCCTTTATCAGAGATCAAAACAAAAATTTAATTTTTGGATTGAAGAGTCCAGTTTTAAAAGTTAGACTTAACTAGCTAATTTAGAACATTTTTCATTAATAAACTTTCAATGTTTGCTAAAAAAGTTTCATTGACACCTAATCCGTGAGTGCGTAGGCGTATAACTCTGTGGACAGTTATAACAAAACTACGCACGGGTGTGTTAACGTTTTAATTTTTCTTCAAGTTTTAGCATAAAATGCTACTTTCTCGAAAATTCATAGCGGTCATAAATCTGATGCACTCTAAGATTTCTAAATTTAAATATTATATTTGAGATTCTTTTTTGTCTAACAATATTTCAATCTCCGAGCCTTAATTCGGTACATCACCTCTTCCCACCGTTTGTACCCTTGAGGGGGTTCAATTTGTGCCGTCATTTCCAACTTTATTCGTAGTGCCTCCGGCGCACTACCTACTGTATTCTGGGGTGTGTTCAGTTTCTCAGCCTCGAACAAATCCCAAAATATTGGCCACGCGTCCCGTATGGCCTTAACTTCTCGTTGGACATTCGTGGCCGCTGTTGCCATCGATTTCGCCACTCTCATTCGTTCATATGCTCGAAATCGGTTTATTTTTGGCGTTTCCATGGACGAGACTTGGTATGTTTGACCCATTGTCATAATCCAAAATGAGTTGTCAATCTTGACCTCTGGGGCCATACGGTCCCACTGTTGATTGACCTCATCTTGATTTTGATGTTCGATGCATTTGTCTATACCATCTAGTCGACGATTTAGACAAGTGATCGCGTTTGGGTACAAATAGTTACAGGTGAAGAATTTCGCTACATTTTCACCATTTTCAATTTGAACCTTTTCAAGTTCATTCCAAATTTTTCGGTCGGGTACGGTACCAGTTGTTTCTTGAACTTCATCTAATTTTTTGGGATTATATCACTTTCTTATTTCCGTTTCTACGACTTATTTTGTATTTTTCTACCAATGGTATTGTTTTACTTTTCTCTTTTATTTTCTCACTAAAGTGATACATCAACTACGTTCTATTTGTTATCTGTGGGTACTATTTTAATAAATATAGTTGATTACCTAAACGAGTTGACATCTAACGAGTTTGACAAAGTCAAATTAGTTGACAGTTTTTTATCGTTCTCTCGACAAAAATAAGCAAAAAGGGCCAAAAGTGACCTAACGAGTTAACCACGTCAAATGAATTGACAGTTTTTGACGAAAGGCTCGGAAACAAAAGTGTCAACTCGTTTAGTAATTAACTGTATCCGATTCACTTATAAAAAATTTTCTAATTTTTTAAGAAACGTAATTTTGTTAAATTGCCACTTAACGTTATGTTAACACTGACTCGTTTTTAGTTGACATGCTGAATTTTTTCGGTATAGTCCCGTCCCTATAACAGTTTGAAATTGTACGCCCATATTTTTTGTGACCATACTCAAGTCTTCCATCCATGTGATTACTTCATTCACTTTAGCGGCCACGATCTTGCTTTCAAAGTCCTTGAAAGCAAATTGCACTCTTGGGAAAACTGAATCGATAATCTCCAGATATCGACTAAATTCAGATGGTGCGCGTTTGCCAATGATTCCGATTTTTGGGTCCAACATTAGGGATCCCAAAGAAGCGTTGTTAAGGATTCGGTTGTGTGATACCATTGGTACAATTTGAACGCCAAGTACAGCTTCCGCCCGATTTACGAAATCGGTGAAATTATACTTGTCATTACGGAGCGCTGTCACCAGTCCGATGTTTCGCAAAAAATGGCGTTCTCCCGGGCTTATTGGTAACACAATTTGGTCGGACCAAATTTTGTCTTCACAACTCCAAACTTTATTCGTTAAAATTTTTGCGAACTTAATAATCGCGTTTCGTCGAACCGGCCATTCTTGGACTTCCTTCTGGCGCTTCAAGTTCTCATTTTGTGTGTTACTACCATTGGTATCTTTAAGCCTTTGTGCACCTTGTTTCGCACGCCATTTTTCGTGCGACGATAACACCTCCATTGCTTCACAATACCGGTTTATCATTGTCACTTGGAAGTCCTCCCCTTGTTTAAGTGTTTTTCGCGAGCCGATTTTATGATATTCGATTCGCTCCTTCGTGTCCAGTGAAATTTTGTCCACCAGAAGTTTCTGTTGGATATACGGTACCCGAATTGATACCGGATATTTCGACACAAAATCTTCCGTGGAAAGGATTGTCGCGTCCGTAAACATACTAACCAAACCCGTTTTCACTAATGCATGTAGACGATACGCGATTTGATCTTGAATTTTCGCTGTATCGTCTTCTTTCTTGTAGTGTTTCGACGGCCACAAACTTTTAATGAAATCGCATTCTTTAAGCACCCAGTCCGGGACACCACTTTCACAAAAAGCCTTCCAAGTTTTTCGGCACATATCCGGGGCTGACACCCCCAAGTTTAACTTGTATCGATTAAACGCTCGCGTAAAATCGTCCAATCTTTCAAAACTTGTAAGGTTACCAATGGTAAGCAATGCTCTTTCTTCGTCACACCTTTCCGGAATTAAATCTTCGGCCACCTCGTTAATGGCCAAAAATAATGACCCCAACAATTCCGACAAAAACCACGATGGCCACAGTCCACGTTCCTGGTCGTGATTTTTCATATTGTGTGACATGGTCATAAGAAAGTCCATATTTAAGGCTATATCTTGTGAGAAAGCCACAATATGATCTTCTAGGTCTAACGCGACCATCATTCTTGTAATAGGCGAGGCTCGAATGTTTACGTACTTGGCTTGTTTTTGTATGTTCATTTGTATGCCAGAGAACGCCGCTATTTGTTGAATAATCCCTGGCTTATCTTCCCATGTTGAGAAGTCCGGACGATGCATGTTGAGTGTGTGTGTGTAGTTATCCAACACATATGCTTGGTTAAAAAGCGCCATCTTCCAAAATTCTTTACCAACTACTGGGACGAGTAGTGGCGCTAGAGAGCAAATGTTAATATCTAGTATTTTTTGCTTCTATTTTTATACCATTGGTATTATAATACTTAAGATTTTTTACTTGTTTGACTCAATATGTTATCACTTTAAGTATCACCGAATCATTCATATAACGAAATTCTGGTAGTGTCCCGCGGTAGTATGTTAATTTTAGCCATGTGAAATTTTGTTTTCGTCAATTTTTAATTAATGTTAGTATAATAACACATGTCAACGTAATCCCTGTCAACATAACTCAAGCCTACATGCTGTATTATTTGAGGAAATATGAGTTTTGACGATTTCTTAATTCGACTGATTTTATCCAACTGCTAATTTGTTTACCTTTCTTTAGTAAGTTGGCTTTTTCTTTCAATTGACAGACAATATCTTCTTCAGTCACAATCGTAACTTTAAACAAACCAATCTCTCTCGGCAGTTCTTGACGTAGAATACGCATATTTTTATTTTTCTCCCACAACTCATTTGTTGTGGTAAATGTTGATGGGTTGACGAATCCGGTAGATGAATGAAATTCTGGGTATGTGTTAACGAGTCCTGGGATATTGTACATTGCGTTCAAAATCTGAGAATTTTGAACGTCATCATTTTCGACTAAGCCTTTAGCCAAAATCGAACAAACTTTCCAACCTTTTTATAGAGGGTTTTTTCATTGTACTTTTATTTCGTTATTTGTATTTGTCCCCTTTCCTTATATAAAATTATTTACATTTATTTAACTTGTCCATGATTAAAGGCCTGTTATTCTCATTTCCCCTTTTTCGAATTAAGTTTCAACTTCCGTTTTATAATTCTATTTTTTATGTATTATTTTGCTTTCATTCTAATTTGCCTCTGACTAGTTAATTAACCCTCGCCTGTATTCGGTTCATGATTAATTTGGCCTTTATCATCATACGTCGTCCAAGCTGGGTTAGACGATATGATTATTGCGCCTATATTGATGTCTGGCAGCAAAAGTTTCGATAACGCCGTAAAATGGAACATTTTGGTCTTCCAATTCATGTTATGTTGATCGAGGGACTCCAGAGACGTGACATGTTTTTCGGTACCATTGGTAAATAATTTCAGTGATGCCTAAAATTATTTCTAGATAAGTACTAAGCATCGTGAGACTAATATTTTCCCACTTCGTGGCCCTTTCTCTAGTATTTTTACGATTACGACTTTAGAACGCGATGTCCCATACGTTTTTTATTTAGCGTGTATTCATACCAGTGGTAACGGACCTTTTTACACTTTTGATACATAAACTATATATCATTTTGATTTTGGCGTTGGTGTTGTACTATTGACCACGCGATGAAAAGCATATCTATAATATGATTTTCTTTTTAAGAAAAACTAAGATATCTAGTTTTCTTCCTTAACAATCCAGCGCTGGATGTTAGTTTTGTTACATTTTTTTGTCACCTACGCAGTGTAAGTTACCAATGGTATGAACATACTCAACTCATTTTAAAGGTGAAAGCGAACGCGATGTTCATTTTCAAACTCGAGCGAGTTACCAATAAGTGAACGCTATGTTAACTTATATGTTTTTTGCCCAGTAGGCGTAAATTTCAGTAAGCGCGTTGCTTAAGAAGGGTAATTACTTACGGAGCATAAGTCGCTTTTTGCCATTAAGTCCAGAAGCAGACGAAAATTGTCATTCTGGGCGTCTTGTTGTAAAAACAAGTTGGACAGCCCAGAATGAGTTTTGTCCGACCCATGTTTCAACAAAAAGCTAGGTAATTGTCCCAGGCGTAATCCCGGACATGGGGATAATGGCAAGAAAGTAACGTCGAATATACCCGTATCATCACCGTTTATCAGTTGTTGTAAAGCTGAAATTTCGCAAAGTTCGTAAATATTGTGCAGTTTCCTCCCTGCAGGGTCATTATCAGACCACGACATGTTGCGATCCGGCAATCACTAAAGCGATTTTTGTAAATTATTTGTTCATTTTTTCTCTAATTTTAAGTATAAAAATGCCCAAATAAATGTGGAA
>SCLG01000937.1:0-14397 GCA_004367875.1 Oikopleura albicans
TACTGACGTTCTTATGAAATCGAATTATGTTTTTTTTAATTGCTAATTTCAAAGCTTTACAAACTTATTTAAAACTTTCGATAATTTTTTGATAAAAATTTGAGTTTAAAACTTTAAATTAATTTAAAATTTTTATTTCAATTTATTGTATAATCAAATATTATAATTTAATTTTTCATATCATGATAATTTTTCAATTTAAAATTATGAGTCATCATTTTTTTTCCAAAGTGTTGAATTCTCATTGGTCAAAAATGTTATTTGCCGTTAACCGCCACTTTGACACTATCACCCTTATTTGCAGTTAACCGCCACTTTTTCCAAGTAAATCGCCTACGCACTGCGCAGTTAACCGCCACTTTTGCGGTTAACCGCCAGTTGAGGACGTCGCGAAGGGTGGCGGTTAACTGCGCATCGTGTGTAGTTGTAAAAACGAATCAAAAATTTGAAAAATGTTTATGATTTAAGTTTTTGATGGGAGGCAAATTGATGGGAGGCAAACATTATGTTAAAATTAGGACCCTTATTTGGAGCGATAATTTTTTTATTAAAAAACGACTCTCAATTAGCAGTACTGACCCCTAGTCAGCAAACCAAGACTTTCAAAAGTTTATTTGAAAATTAAAATTTTTATCTGAATTTTTTGTTTGACAAAGATGGTCAAAAATAATCGAAAACTCACTGGTACTTTTTGTATCTGGATTTGTGATTGGTACCGTTTTCTTCGGCATTTCGTTAAAAAATTCATCGGTTTTTTTAATACAAATGATATTTGTAAAATTACGTAATATGTGTATAATATTGTGTGATTTACTTACTCAAATAAAACTGATCTTGATCTCAATTTGATATGTAATCTCTAATATCTTCGTTACTCAAAACTTGGAAATAATATTTTTCATCTAAAACTCAATTTTTTTCAAAAAAAAGTATCAAAAATCAGAACAAAACTGGAATACAAGAAAATTGAACAATTTTTAAATAAAATAAATTTGACATTTTTAACGCATGTCACTAAAATTTGCATAGATATGTCAACATTTTTTGTTAAGGCAATTTTATCGTGCGATTTCGGGCTGGTACAGTATGAGGTATTATAACGCACTTCTCGCTTTTCCAGTTTTTAGCCTATTACTTAGAAGGGACCCACTTTTTAACACGCTTATTTTAACACGAATCTTTTCTTCACGGATGTTTTCTGATTTGTTTTTAACACGGATTTTTTTCTTATTTTTTAACAAGAGTTTTTTTTAATATAGAATTCTTTTTTAACGCGGATATTAAGAAAAACGTGTTAGAAAAATGTAGTGTTAAGTAAATTTCTCCCATTTTGCGCTCTGGGAAAAATTTCCTAGCACCTGCGCAATTAACCAGCCGATTTTCCCGCTGATTTTGTTATCTGCCGGTTTTGTCGCAAAATATTTCAAAAAGTCCGTCTACTAACAGTTTAACCAATAGTAACTGCGCAGTTATCCAGCCGTTTTTTATGAAACCTGCCAAATAACTGCGAAGGGGGTCTCAATGAAATTTCCGGTTTTACCGGTTTATATCATACAATAACACCGTAAGCGAATAACACAGAATAAAGATCGATTTATTTTTTTAAGTTTATACGGATACTTTTGAGACTAACAAAACGTGTTTTTGTATTTTCTTTCCCGATTCCCGAGACATCATCCCAACTCTCGGATTTGACGGCGATTTTATTCGGAAAAAATACGTTACATTTCGACGAGAAAATCGGACTTTCGCCACATGTTGGCGACATTGGTGTTGGACTCAAAGTAACATCACGTAAATTTATATTACTCAGTCTAAAATTTTCGTCCTCGAATTGTGCCGGTTTGGGTAGGCGGTCGACACTTCGCGACAGTTTCCCGCGCATGGCAGTTAAATTGCGAATTTTTCGACCTTGACGCTCTTTACTTTCAGGCCGGGGTGGTTTGGGAGAAATACAAACTCGTTCGGCACTTTTTCGTGTTGGACGCACTGGAGGCCTTTGTTCTTGACTACAAAAATAATAATAGAGAATACAGTCCCAAATTTTTTAATTTGGAATTTTCAGAAATCGTAATTTCACATTAACAATAATAGTAAAATTAAAAAAGCAAAAAAAAAATACAACCCTGCGCACTTATGTTACCGAAAAGTAATATTTCGTAATATTTTATGCAAAATTTCATGATTTACATTTCAGCAAGTCAGCCTACACACTATGCAATTATGTTGCCATTTTTAAATTATTCGGCAACATAACTGCGCAGATGGTCGACAGGTTAACACGAGACTAATATAGATACAGGACGTCTCACATTTAAGGACGGTTTGCTATTTTTGACCAAAGATTTTTGAAACGTTTTTCGAAGAAGTGCGTCCCTAAACTTGAATATTTTTGAGAAAACTGTCCCTTAATTTGAATTCGTTTTATTCGTTCAAAATAAGTTTTACCTCGCGGGCAGCCCAAGTGGTTTCCGAACTAGGGCCATTTTTTCTCGTTGTGATTGAAGAGATGGTATAACGGGACTAAATTGCTCGATTTCTTCTGAAAAACCGCTCGATGGGAAGGAATTCGTCCTGGTTGAACTGCTCGACCTAATTCGTCTGGTCGTTCTAATTCTTGGCTCTAAGGGCATCTCATCAGAGCCAGTCGAAGCACGTTTCTGATAAATTCAAAAAATAAAAAGGTTATTCTTGGAGAATATTGATTTTAAAATTTAGAAAATTGGAGTGCAACAAAAATGCTTGAAATAAACGGACACGAGTTAAGGACGTTGCTGACCCTATTTTATAAACCGTACAGTAAAATAGATTATTAATGTATCAAAGTAAACCGAATTTTGACAAAAAAATATCTTTTGAATAAAACTGTGGTCTCTGTCATTAACTGTCGTGGGTCTCTCGATGTGCATTTTTGATTTAGTTCGATTTTTAAAAACGCTGGTCTACAAAAGTGCACATCGAGAGGTGTTAAAAATGTTTTTGAAAAAACGGACTTCGAGAGAAACATGCACATTGACAGAGTGCACATGCAGAGACCCCTGATTGTACTTTAGCTTAAATATAATTGTACTGTTTTTTTAATATTATTTGTCGTTTAACAATATCAATATATCATGTCATTTTGCTAAACCAGAAGTGACCAAAAACAGGTTTGTTATTTCTCCCAGTCATTACTGTACATTGAAGTATTTACCGAGTTGACTGAGTTTGGGCGCGATAGTTTTTCAACAATAAGCTCATTGGTCGCTGACTTTGCCATATCATCTAATAGGTTATCGTCCAACGTAACAGATTTTCGCCGCAAATCACTCCCTGTCACCACGATCGGTCTGCATTTACCTTCCACTACAAAATAAATTACGAAAAATAAAATAAATTGAGTGTAAGGGGTGTATAACGCCCGATTTTATCTAAAAACATTGGTATCCAACCATAATATGGTTTAGGCTTGGATAGATTTGAAGTCATGGTGTGTAATGTAAGCCAAATGTTAGTAGCTGTACAGCCAAAAAAACAAATATATTTCATAAAATTTGCTTGGCTTGGCTTTTTAAACTTTTGAAAAAATTGGCTTGGCTTTTTTAACTCGCGAAAAAATTGGCTTGGCGTTTTTGAATTGTGAAAAAATGGCTTGGCTTTCTTAACTCGCGAAAAATTGGTTTGGCTTGGTTTGACTTCTTGTCCGTTCAAAAAAAAAATGAAATTTGGCATTTAAAAGCCAAGCCATGTGCCAAAATTCATGCGTGCCGAAGCCTGGTTGAATTAGCCTTAACTTGGCGACAAAATTCCTCCTCCGAATATACACTTATATACGGTGCGGCGGTTCGGAAGCGAATTTCATGCGCTGCCTCTATTGGCCCGTTCGTATTTAACCTACGCAAAACGTGACCATGAATTTAAGTTTTTTGACCAATCTACCGGCCTTCCATATGCACCAGGTGCGCCGCTATGTTACAAAACCAAATCAAAAACGTTTTACATAACGGAAAATTATAACAAAACGGCGCAGGGCGTAGGCGATTTCGCTGGAAAACACCAAAAAATTATAAATTGTAACAAAACGGATCCTACGGGGAAAATATTGCGCAATACGTGTTTTTTTTGTATAAATTGTAAAATATTGGAAAATAGTGATTACGTAACTTGAAAAAATTGCGCAATACGTGTTTTTCTGTACAAATTGTAACATAGCGGAAAATAGTGATTACGTAACTCGAAAATAGTTCGCAATATATTTTTTGGACAAATTGTAACATAACGGCGTAGGGCGTGGACGATACTGCTGAAAAAAAAAATTGGAAAAAAATTGTAACATAACGGGACGAACGGGAAAAATTGTGACATAACGGGTTGTAACATAACGGCGCACCTGGTGTATCTAATATTTTTTATTGATGTTTCGGTTAGCCATTATATATGATATGCAATATGGAGTTGCGGCCCAACTTGCGGTATACAAGTGTATAGTGTTTACTGATGCAAAAAAAGTGATTTGCTAGTCTTGGCACTTTCATGAAACCGTTGGTCCCTAGTTATTAATAAAGTGATTAAAATAACTTTGAGAGAAAAAGTAACATATGTACACGTTCATTGGATAGGGTGAAGTTCAACTCTTCAGAATGCTAATTTAAATGACGACACCTTGTGGTTATATATTTCAGTGCCAAGAATGCACTGGAAATTCTAAATCATAGACCAAAGAATAATAAGCATTTCATAATCCATTGATTTTGAAACACATCTTCCGCGGGTACGCCGTTATAGGGCTAATTTTTTTTATAAATTAGTAGGTTTTACAGTATACTTTGGCTGCGCCGAGTAAAGGTCGGTTTTTGAAATTGCAATTTATATTCAAGGCGGGAACAGTTAGTATAATAAAAATACCTTGGACCGTAAATACAAAATTAATCGACAATGTACAGCACCTGCGCAATTATTTTGCCAAAATTATATTTCGTCATGTTTTGGTAATACACCGAGTACCCACGCGGGTGCGCAGTTATCGGTCGGGTTTCGCGACAAAAAACCTTAATCGAGCGCCCGATAACTGCTCTGGGCGAAAGCGGAATAAGGTAAAAAATATGCAAAAAACCGCCCGATAACAACACGAGGGGGAAATTTGGTCATTTGGGAAACATGTAATTTCGAAAAAGCGCGGTACTCGACAACTCGGACGCACTGTATATATCGAAAAATATGGAAAAAAACGCCCGATAACAGCAAAGGGTCTCGATAACAGCACAAACCCGCCCGATAACTGCGCACCCGGTGTATTACATTATTTTTTACCTACTCAGTTATCTTGAACCCTTATTTTGAATAAATTGTAATAATTCGTCACTTTCCGCCTACGCCTTGCGCGCTTATCGTGCCATTTTTGAAAATACTTTCGCAAGATAACGGCGCAAGTGGTTATAATATGCATTTATTTTCGGAAAGCGGCCTATATTTTATTAATTTCGCCAGCCCGTTTGTATACACCATGTGGGCCGTTATGTTACAATTTATAAAATTTATGGCCTTTTCGAGCGTAATTGGTTATGCACTGCGCCCTTATCTTACGATATTTCTTTACCCTTTTTTTCTTTTGGTTTTGTAAGATAACGGCACACCTGATGTACCAAAAGTTTTTTTGTCTAATAATAAGCAAACCTGTATTTACCATTCTAGTTAAATTTACAAAAAATAATAAATCAAAAAAATATTTGAAATGAAGTCTACGTGGTTCTTCCGATCCCTCGCAAAAGTACTCTGCTTCCGGTGTTATCTGTCAACAGTACTTATCACGTAGCCAATTGAAAATCAACGAAAAAAAAAACGCATAAAATCCCGTGTAATTTCAACTTAAGCTTTACAAACACAAAAAGTGCGTGATTTCGATGACGAGTTAAAAAATGACTTTACCATTTTCAAACCTCATTTCCATAACTTTTCGAGGTTTCAGTAGAATTTGTGTTTCGCCGCAAAAAACATTTTGGACTGTGTTGGTTGGCATCTTTTTTTCTCTAATTTTTTTGTTAAAAAAAAAACTCAAAAAATTCAAAAATCAGGTTTAGATCGTCATGAAGTGCTTTATTTGATTCTGCTGTGGTTATAGTACTGCGATGAATGAACTTGACACACGACACTTTAATTTTACTTTTTGCTAATTTGTGTTTTTTTTCTGCAGGTTTGGGCACTGTATATTTTTCTTTTATATTCAAATTATTTTTATTGAAAAAAACCGCAATTTATTTTTATTTTTTCCGCATAATGAGCCTATTGAGAGCACTTTCAATAATATACTTTTTTTTTCAAACAAATTGAAGGATTAGAGCAACGCATATTTACCGTACTATTTATTGTTAACAGCTAAATACAACTTTATTACTTTATTAGGTATTTGTCAGGTAGTTTTACAAAACATTACACAGTATACTACTGTAATGTTTTATAAGACTACCTGTATACTGTATACACCAGGTGCGCCGTTATGTTTCACCCCGTTATGTTACGGGGTTTTTCCCGTTCGACCCGTTATGTTTTTTGCCTACGCACTACGCCGTTATGTTACAATTTGTAGAAAAAACGCGTATTTCGCAATACTTTTGACTTACGTAATCACTATTTTCCGTTATGTTACAATTTGTACAACAAAAAAACACGTATTGCGCAATATTTTCCCCGTTCCTCCCGTTATGTTACAATTTTTAATTTTTTTTTGGCGTTTTCCAGCGAAATCGCCTATGCACTGCGCCGTTTTGTTACAGTTTTTTGTTTACAATTTTCCGTTACACTTTTTTGTATTTGGTTTTGTAACATCACGGCGCACCTGGTGTGCACCAATAGATCAAGAAGACAAACTAGGTCCAACTAAATAACAGCCGCTGCCCATTCTCTGGAATGGTTGTTCTCCATTTTGATGCTCCGTTCTCTTAAACTGACCGCACGTCCCGTTTTCTGGAAAACTTTCTGCAGAGAATTGATAAAAAAAAACTCACATATATGATGCAGTTTGATGCGTAGATTACGTTGGCGCTAGAGAGCGTTTTAGAGGCCATTTTCGGCAAATTTTCTCCCTTATCAGGTTTCTCATTTTTCGGTTAGTGACAAATAATTTGGGCTCGCTATTTCACCTCCCATACTCCCCGTTGGCCCTTTTCGCGATTTTTGAGCTGCATATTTTACAATATGGGGCGGCCCATGGGCCGATTTTTAGGTTATGTTACTGGGCCTCGAAAAATCATATAATTTTTCAAATTTGACAAGAATCTCGTGGGCTTTTATCGTACGCTGATTTTATGGTACGCGGTGACGCATTGGTCACGTTTTGCGTAGGTAAAAGACGATGGGCGAATAGAGAAGGCGGCCAAAAGAAGAACTCCCGCTTTATTTATTGTTCCGAAATAAAAATTATATCTACTCAGCGTTTTGCATGAAAAACGGCCGTGTTACGAACGTTGTTAACTCTCAGGGGGAAGGACTTTTGGATAACCCGTAGGGGAAAATTGTGTGCACGTATGCACATACTTAAAAATTCACAATAATTCACAATAGTTATGATAAAACTAGTAAAGCCAAGTTGTAGAGCTCGTCAAACTACGTCGATCTGACTATTAAGAAATTAATTTGGGCCACCAGGGCCCCCTAAAAAGCTGTTTTAAATATCCAACCTACGCAAAAAAAAATACCACCAATAGAATTTTCTCGAAAAGTTGAGAAGGGTCAACAATACCAATTCTGCTATACAATGCCTCCTTATGCCTTAAATCGACGAAAAACCAAGTCGTGTGAAAGTCGTGTGCCATATATGCACACACTTCCCCCGCGAGTTAACCTAGTTTCTCGATGGTTGTTGACAGTTTTTCAATTCGGAACTATATAAGCAAATTGAAACACTGCACAACTTATTTCACATGAAGCACAATTAATTTTCATTTTACGGAGGTGTGCTTCAGATGAGGTATGGCCTGTACCGTTGTTGAGGTTGGGATTAGCACTGAGGAGAAAGGTGGAATTTTGTCAAAGCTCGACATTGAGCTGTCTAAAGAGTACGATTCGAAATATGTTACGCAAAATAAGACTATGTCGACAAAAGGTTTCAAACATGTCCAATCTTTCCTTTATGGTTTCTCAAGTCAAATGAAAATAATTCTGGTTACGTTTTTCTGTTTAATTTTTAAGCTGATTATCCCTTTTTGTAATTTAAATTGAGATTAAAAATAGAGATTTCAAGCGTCTCGTCCTTACAGTGACGCTCATAAAGGTTACCCAGTGTACGTCCGAATCGACCTATAGGTCCGTTTCCAATCAAGGGATGATTTGATATTTTTTTTTACCAAAGTCCATTCTTGTCCCTTAATTTGATTTTTTTAATTTTTTTTTTTTTTGAAAAAACGCCACCCTTAATTTGAATCGTTTTGGTATAAGTGTCCCATAAATTGAATTATGTCCCTTAATGCGAGACTCCACTGTATAACATTAAGTTCTTATCAAAATGTAAATTATGTTTTTTTTTCGCCAAAACGATCGTACTCATCGTAAAATTGTAGCAATAAATGAGCAGGGCTGGTATAGAATGAATTATTATTGGTAGATTTGGTAGAAATGGGGAAATTGCAAATTTTTCGAACTGAAATGGCCCAGTTTTAGACCTCGTCGATCTGATTCATCAAAAGTTCGGACCACCAGGGACCCTTAAAGAGCTGTTTGCTAATGTTAACCTACGCAAATGAATTTTTTCTGTAACACCAGGTGCGTAGGCGGTTGGCCCCATTTCCACCAAACCTACCATTATCACATAATTTAGCTGATTAGTTAAACCCGTGCCTAAATCAGTTTTACAGTACTAATCCCCAAATCGTTAATAAATTGGTTTTAACATGTTTCGAATCGAATTGATTAGTGCCATCGAACACATATTCTAAATCGGTTTAAATTATGTATAAAGCTATTTATTTTTGAAGAATTGTGTTTTTTTAAATATAAACGAGATTCCAATCGACAACATTTGGCATCGTACTTCAAAAATATGTTTTTTTTTCTTTTATTTTTTTCCGTGTTTAATACCCGAGTTTAATACCTGAGTCATTGATGATTAAAATATTCGTTTTAATCAGATTTCTGTGCGGATTTTGAAAATAAATTGGCAGAATAAGTGTATTATTTTTGCTTAGTGCCTAAGCACTGTGCCCTATTCTCAAATATTTTTTTAATACAAATCGTGCAATTATTGAGATAATATAGAANAATAAATTTTTTCTGTAACACCAGGTGCGTAGGCGGTTGGTCCGATTGGCCCCATTTCTACCAAACCTACCATTATCACATAATTTACCTGATTAGTTAAACCCGTGCCTAAATCAGTTTTACAGTACTAATCCCCAAATCGTTAATAAATTGGATGTAACATCTTTCGAATCGAATTGATTAGTGCCATCGAACACATATTTTAAATCGGTTTAAATTATGTATTAAGCTATTTATTTTTGAAGAATTGTATTTTTTTAAATATAAAGGAGATTCCAATCGACATCATTTGGCATCGTACTTCAAAAATATGTTTTTTTTTCTTTTATTTTTTTTTTCCGTGTTTAATACCCGAGTCATTGATGATTAAAATATTCGTTTTAATCAGATTTCTGTGCGGATTTTGAAAATAAATTGGCAGAATAAGTGTATTATTTTTGCTCAGTGCCTAAACACTGTGCCTTATTCTCAAATATTAAAAAAAACAAATCGTGCAATTATTGAGATAATATAGAAAAATAATTTGATTATATGAAAAATGTTATTTGGGCAGGGCCTCCATTACTCCGGACAGTCTGATGGTAAGGAAATGTAAATTGGTACGAAAAGTTTCATTTAGTATTGCTCCATAAAGCTTCGATATAAATTGAACTTTTTTAGTGTATTGTGTAGCAAAATCCACGCGGTGTCCTAATCCATTACCAACATTTGTCAGCCATCGTTATGGTTTTAGTTGATTGGGACACCGCGTGGCCATGCGTGGATTTCGCAACACAAGAGACTAAACTAACAATTTAGTATTGTGCCCAATTTCAAGGACTGAATATATGATAAAATATACAGTACCGTGTGTTAGTGCTCAAATTGTTGGGCTTTGAAAAATTCTTATTCAATTTAGGGCTTATCAGTTTGAGCTCTGTATACGGTATATGTTTTATTTTCATATATAAGTTTCAATACTTAATATCGGTATCAATGTGAGTACAGTCGTGTCGCTTTTTTCTTGACACTTTTGCATGACTCATATGGGCCACATGATATGGCCTTAAATCTGTCACGAAATAGAATATATGTGAACATTTGGGAGCAGCGACTGTTCGACCCCAATGTGAACGGTGAAAATACAGTTTTGATGAAAATTGTCAAGATATGGGAAAATGCGACACGGACAATATGAGTCAAAAAGCCTAAAATCTGTCAAGAAACGGGGAATTGAAAAAATGCAATAAAATCCCAACAAATTACCATCCATTTTCAGTTGGTGTGCCCACAACCGTTGCGTTGTGGGCGCACTGTAGCGTTGTTGGCCGTAGCGTTGTGGACGCACCAACTGTAGTCACAATTTTCACTCAATAAAGTGTCACCCGATAGCGGCGCAGGGCGTGTACTAGAAATTGTTATGAATGTGAGTACTTAGTAGTATGTTAGGAGTACTAAGTTGTTACCACGTTCTTGAAATCAATATTATAATATGTCATTGATGTTTTTTCAAGTGTTGTACTTTTGTACCCCTTGACTCATGGGAGATATATTTAATGTCAAAGCGACTAATGGGTCACTTAAAGGTGTACCTTCTCAATTTATATTTTCATTTTTGTATACTTTCAGACTTTGAATGGACCTGTCAAAACTAAAAAAGAGATAATTAACGAATTTAAACCATTAAACTAATATAGCCACAACCACGGTTAAAAACAACCATATAGTCAGCACAATTTTAGAGATACCGTATGAATACCCTTTACAATTTCTACTAATTGAGTGAAATCTGCCATTTATCATTTTGTTTTGTTTTTTTGTAAAAAAAGAGACTTATCCAAATTTTTGCGAGTTTCAGTTTTTCCACTTTTTGTTCCCTATTATTAGGGTGTTCCATCTCAAAAAAAGTCACGCTGGAGGTTTTCTGTAGAAAAAAAATAAATCCCATTTTATATAATTATACCAGATAAATTTAAAAAAATCGGTACACAGGAATCTGGTTTTTCAGGACTAATTTAAGTTTGAAAGAGTTTTTCACAAAAATAGTTGTAAAAAGTTTAAATTATTTTTTTTTGACGAATACCCTAGCTCATCTGTGAAAAAAAGTTGAAAATAGATGGAACACTCTACTTATGACTCATAATTTATGAGCACAAATTTTTTTATATTGACTTAACTTAGTTTTGATAAGTTAAGGTAAGCTAAGCTTAGTGTAATAAGTAGCGCTTATTACTACTTATAACTGCGCAGGGCTTAGGCGGGAAATGGAAAATTTGGAAAAAACCGGCCTTATGAAGAGGCCGAACTTGCCGACCTATCGGATAACTGGGCAGGTGGTGTAAAACATTGTTGAGTGATACTTAAGGATGCGGCAGTTAACTTCCAGAGGGAAGTAGTTTTTGGTAACCCGTTGGGGGAAAATGTGTGTATATAAACATACACTTAAAAAAATCACAATAATTCGCAATAATTCGAACAAAACTGGTAAAGCCAAGTTGTAGAGCTCGTCAAACTACGTCGATCTGACTATTAAGAAGTTGATTTGGGCCACCAAGGCCCCCTAGAGAGCTGTTTGAAATATCCAACCTACGCAAAAAATACCGTCAATGTAATTTTTTCGAAAAGTTCAGGGGGTCAGCAATACCCGTTTTGCCCTACGGGGCCTACATATGGCTTATCGACGAAAACACAATTTGTGTGTCTATACACGCACTTCCCCTGGGAGTTAAAGAAAGGAGGACTGTATTTAATTTTAATATTCGCAGATACTGTAACCTGCATTCTTTGAGTAAGTGGGCCCTTAAAAATATCAACCCAAATAACTCTAAAGATAATGCCAAATTGATTTTGCTAATTTTCGGTATAAATATCAATCCCCATCGACAGAGACATAAATCCAGAATTTAATTAAATCTTCAAGTTTTATTTTATACTAATTTCAAAGTAGTAAATAAAATTGCAACATACAGTATATATGTGTGGTGACATTTTTTAAAGGTTAATTTTTCAGAAAGATTTAAAATTGACAAAGTATGTTATTCAGGATTGCGGCTCGAAAAATTTATTTTCGGGCCTTTCTAAACTTTTTTAACTCGAAATTTTTTTAAAGACGGAAAACCGTGTTACCACCAAATGCTCTACCCAATTATCTAAAAAAATCAATTATCTTAACTCGGAGGGGGAAGTGTGTGCATATATGCACACGACTTGGTTTTTCGTCGATTTAAGGCATAAGGAGGCCCCGTAGGGCAGAATTGGTATTGCTGACCCCCCCCTCAACTTTTCGAGAAAATTTCATTGGCGGTATTTTTTTGCGTAGGTTGGATATTTCAAACAGCTCTCTAGGGGCCCTGGTGGCCCAAATCAATTTCTTAATAGTCAGATCGACGTAGTTTGTTGAGCTCTACAACTTGGCTTTACCAGTTTTACCAGAATTATTGTGAATTTTATACGTGCACACAATTTCCCCATACGGGTTATCAAAAAGTCCTTCCACCTGAGAGTTAACAAAATTCAATTATACTCAGACTTGCGCCAAAAACGCGGCACTTAAGGGATGGGCGTCACTTAAGGGCGCGACACTTAATGGTAGGAGGACTGCATATAATATGGGACTATTTAAAATAAAAAATCCCTTTGTATTTCCAAAATTGCTTTATGATGAGAAAATGCGGCATTTTACCAAAATTGTATAAATTTATAATTAGTCGAAGCCGATAATCAATTCGAGCTTTTTTCCCGCCGAAGCTTACTTGATATTCATAATGACTGAAAATTACCGTACGTCATTCCCAGATTGTTTTACATTTTTGTGAATGTCATGTGAAACTGACCATTGGAATTATCATCTATCGAAATCATCGAAGTTCTCATTTAAAAAATTAGCATTTTTACAAGATATTTATTCTTTTTCCTCAAAAAACAGAGAAAAAAAAATGGCGAGAATTAACGGGCATGAATAATTAAAGCGAATCGCATAATAAATGCAATTCGCATTATCCTGTGATTATTTGTTCTACCCTGTTTGTTAACCTTATTATATCGCTTATTTTTAAAATGATAAAATTAGATTTAAAACCGAGTTTTCTGTCCTTTCTCATTTAACTCACTTGATGGTTTTCGAAAGTTCAAAAAACTCAGAAGAAAACGGGAACAAAAATAATTTTACATTTTTCAGAGAAATCGGCAAATATAACTTATATGTGTATTAGGGTGTCCCAAGTTTTTTTTTTCGAAGGCCTTCAAATTAATTATATTTTCGTACCAGATGATAAAGTATGGTCCGCGGATAAAAAGATTTCATTACAGCGCTCCCGAATGTTGACCACTAGGGCCAATTTTGACGATTTTCGTCATTTTTTTGATAAAAAACGCCTTTTTCTAGAATAGTAAGACAACAACATTTTTTGGGCGTGAACTTCACGCCGTGAAGTATCTTCGGAAGATTGTCTGTCAGAATTTAGTATCGAAATTTTTTTTTTTCGGAAATAGTTTTGAAAAGCTACAAAATGTATATGCTGGATTATTTATATCATTTCTGGTATTCATATACTCAAAATCTTGGGACACCCTAATGTGTAAAAAGTAAAAAAAACACTGGTTTGACACGCCGTTTAATTATTTCAGTTTACACGACAAAATTAGGGCTTAAGGGATGACCAATTGGCAATTGATCTAACGGTTCGACATTTTAATATTTAAATCAAATTTCTTTATTTATTTTAGATACAGTCAGGGGTCTCTAGATGTGAATTTTCGATTTACGAAAAACGCGCACATCTAGAGAGATATGCACATCTGGAGAGATATGCACATCTAGAGAGACATACACATCTAGAGAAAAAATCAGTCTGGAAAAAGGCTGCACATCTAGGGATATTTACATTTTTTGTTAAAAACGCACATCTAGAGAGATATATATTCAGAGACTCCTGACTGTATATCTATTCTGTCTGGGGTGCTGGTAGCAAATTTTTGAACGCTCTATATATTTTTAAATCAAACGTGCTTTTGAAGTAAGTTATACCGGTTAAAAATAGTAAAATTTTTAAGAAAGTTTTTTAGTGAGATACGTTTCACTTTCACGCATTAAAACGTGATCCGGCGCATTTATATCTACATAGAAAATTTATGCGCGCACTTTTTTATGCTAAAACAATACAGGTTGAGTTAATATAGATCTAATCCGTT